>CAEGAD010070532.1:0-28356 GCA_903067055.1 Poeciliopsis paucimaculata | reverse complement strand
CCACTTTGATCTCGGGGCTTCCAGTCCATATTCTGCACAGATGTTTCTGTACACTATGCCTGCCACTTGGTTATGTCGTTCCATGTCGTCTTTTGAGCTATCCAGTCAGCTATAGACTGATATGATATATATATATATAAAGGACTATAGTCAATATAGTCCTTTGGATTTTAGGCATTCAAAGTCCTTTTCAAAATTCTGATCTGCTGGGTCCAGGTTGCCAGTTCTTTCTGTCATAATGTGTTGTTGAAGTGGACCCAATGCAGCAGTCGAGAAACGTTTTATATTTGAGAAATATAAAAGGGTTATAAAACAAAATAAACCTGAATCCAACTTACAAAGAAGAAGTCCAGAGGAGCACAAAAACAATACAAAACTGAAAACACGAGGATATCACGGGAAAACATGAGGGAAGTGACAAGACCAACCGGCGAGTTGACTGAGATAGAGGAGCTTAGATACTTAGATACTTAGATACTAGAGGAGCTTTCTACTAAGCTTAGTAGAAAGTGGAAACAATGAATCTGGGATAATGAGCTGACTAACAGGTGTGAGTAGTAGAAACTGGCGTGAGGTTGACGGGCAGGGAAGATGTGGCACAGGAAAGCTTTATAGATATACAAGTGAACACAAAAAAGAATGAGGGCGCTGGAAGCAATTCTAACTCTAAAGAAACACTAAGCTTTAAGAAGAAGTGATAAACCAGAAAGAGAAAAGAGACAGGAGACAGACAAACTATGAAAGAACCAAAACAGAAACTAGGCTGATCTAAAAATAATAAGAACTAAGGGATACAGAGCTGGAATAACTAGAAGGACTAAACAAAGAATCACGAAAGAATAATAGGCATAGACTCAAAATATAAAAGAATAACTAAACCTAGAATAACAAGATAACTAAAAAACTACGAGGGACATAAGGGACATACAAGGGAAAACAAGGACAGGACAAATCTAACCAAAATAAGTAACATCAGGTAATGGAACTATAGAAACCACAAAAGGCTAAATAAAGTGAACTAGAAAATAACTGATAAAAAAGAATACACAAAAAAAAATCCCATCCCAAAACCCAGATTCTTGACAGATACAACAGCCTGGTCTTGAACAGATAAGAGAACATCAGGGGGGGTATTAAATAAAATAGAATTTTTTAAGTTACATCACATTATAATGTCATTCACTCTTCAAAAACTTATCTGGAGTGCTGCCTCGTTTTCTTTTGAGACAGGGGTCACGTTAAAGGGATATTTTTGTGAACTCAGCTCCTGCAGGCTGCCACGTTATCATAGGATATAAGCGAGTAGTGGCCCTGTTGCTCTGCAGCGAAATGTTGCTGGGTTCAAATACTGGTCTGGTGTCTTCCTGCATGGAGTTAGCATGTTCCTCCACATGCATGAGTGGGTTCTCGTAGAAGCCTGAATCTTACGAAAACATTGAATTGGTGAAGGAGGTCAGGGCAGAGACATTCTCATCACGTGCTCTCTCACAGAAGGAAGCCTCTGAACACCTCCATGAAATGCACTGATGACGTCAGGGAGGGAGCAACAGCGCCGCCCAAGGATGCGAGAATGACAGGAGCAAAATGAGGTAAAATTCATTAGCTGTACATATATGCTGAGTCTTATTTGTCATTTGCTGGCAGACTGGTGTTTGTTTTCACCATCTACTCTGTCAGATTCAGCCATCTGCCCAAGAGAATGTGGAGGAAAATTCCGTTTTTACCACCAACATCTTTGCCGTATGCTGGTTACTGCTTTTTTTATTTAACAGTTTAGGATTTATAAATGACATGAGATTGTATTGAGCTAAACTAGCTCACTTTTTTCTACTCAACTTGTTGCTAAGTGTCATGCTGAGGGCAGATGTTTAAAGTACAGACAGCAAGGTTCTGAAGTGGCATTCAGAAGAGATGTCTGCATAATTCCTGTAGGCAGATGAAAGAAACCTTTCAGATTGCTCTGCTGTCAATTCGACACCTTTGAAGTGTGACAGCTTCACACGAAATCCCAAACAAAAAAAAGGTGGAAAAAATACTGTACACAGGGGAAAAGTTGATGTCTGTATTCCACATTTTAGCATGTGCTTTTTTTCTCAAAATTCTGAAGGAGGAGTTTTATTTATGAGCCAAATGAGGCTCATAACAGTGCAGGAGGGAGGATTCGAAGTACAACAGTAGAAAGGTTGTCTGTATTTTAAAAATATTTAGATTAGATGATGGCGAGGGTTGGGGTGGGTCATTAGATAAAGCTTCTGCACAATTTAAAAATTTTTGCCCTGGTTTTCCTGACTGGGAACAGAAACGCAATCTGTTGAGTGTTGAATGTGACAGGAGCCAATCAGAAAACGCGGTGACGTAAGCATGGAGGGGAATCCCAAACAGCTGACATGGTACAATCGAGAGTCGGGTGGACTTTGGAGATATGTGGAAACTACATGTACCTACCTCATGTGCTTAATAAACATGGATGTTTATTCGGTTAAAACTGTTCACTACGAAAAAAACTTAACTCACCTCCAAATCACAGTGCAGGAAATAGAGCAGCTGCTCCCTCTGTCTTTTATCCAACGCCTTATATTTTTGTTTAATCTTTTTTCTCTTGAAATGAGTCCACTACTGTGTGGTGTGTTGCTCCTGCTATGTGGCTGGACACACGAACCGATCAAACGTGTTTTTGCTCACAGAGGTTTGGGAAATCAATTCTTAAACCGTGCCGTGTGAACCAGACTTAAGACTCACAAGCTCTACTCCTCTCAACGCTCTCTGACTCTAGTCACTATGGTAACGCTTAAACATCCCTTCAAAATAAGATACAGATGAGCAACAAAAATGAACATTTTACTTTCGTGAAAATTTTTACTCTTTGATAACGACAAATTAATGGGAGCACTGAGCTCATTTCTCTGCAATGAGTCGATCCCATCTGGGAGACAATGACACCCGAAGTGTTGCTTATACACAGGGTGCTTTGTCACTATGTGGCGAAGCAGTTTGAAGGCTTCATTACCTCATCAGCGAGCCGGTCGCCACATCTTATTCAAAGGGTTTTTGTTCACAGTGTTTGGTGGACGCCATCCCTATGGACGTTACCAAGCTCTGCCCACAACCGGCCTAGAAAATCTCATGTGGCTCCAAGTCTGCGCTTTGTTTCTATGTAAACATGGGGTCTTCCATTTGGACTGATAAGAGTATCAGTCCAAAATCTGCATCATTTCTGCCAGATTTTCACCAAATATCAGCTACAACAATGGACAGAGGAACTAACAAGTTCATGTCTTCTTTTTTGGATGACATTAAGGTGTTTGAGCCACGCGATGCCTCCAACATTATGCACGGCATTGCAAAATGCTTTCGGTCGATGAGGAAAACGGCAGTGATAAACCTCAGCATCAACATAGCTGTGGACAAGATCACTGATGCCTATTGCTCTTGCAAGGCTGGGTAAGTCATGCATTCATCGTTTTGTAGGTTACTTTTGAAATCAGTGGGTGATTCCTGTTGATTGTTGGCAAATGTTTGAATGTGCCTAGGCCTGATACACTGTGCTAGAGTGGCTAACAGGAGTAACAGTTTAGTCAAAAGCCTTTTCTGCTAAAATAAAATCTTTAATGTATGTCAGATACACATTGATACACAGAAATGTCGATCTGTTTAGCGAACGTAAAAGTGTGTAGCAGATAGGCTTTGATGTGTAGAAGTTGTTTACTGCATACTACCAGCACACTCCAGCACACACTCCATTGTCCTACGAAGGTTGAGCTGCTCATGCAATCGTGCACAAGCTTTGATCCAAGTGTGGCGATACTAGAGGAAACTCAGAAATATTATGTTTCAATTTCTGGACCCAAATATTAAGTTGCCCAACAACATCACCCTGGGAATTTTACCTTCTCTTTAAGGCACGCAAGTTCGATAATGCACATAGAAACATCTGGGACAGTTTAAAACTTATAAAAGACTATTAAATTCTTTTTTAAATGTTCTTTATTACAAAATAACAATAAGGGAAACAAAAGAAACTTCAGTAGCTGAGGTTACCGGCAGAAGAGGCCACTATAGGGATGGCACCCAGCAAACAAAAACCCTGCAAAGCACCAGACACAGTGAGACAACCCAAACTCAGGAATCACAGCACACAAAAGAGGAAGACACCGTCACCACACTAGCACCACCACCAGACCTCAGCACTGCACACAAAAAAACAAAACAATAAATAAATGCGACAACCGAATAGAACAAAAGAAAAACAATGTTAGCCCAAATAAACAATTATATAAAGAATCAAAAGAGCTGGAACAAAAAATAAAATAAAATAAAAAGAAAATACAGGAGAGCCATATTCCAAGAACACATATTTCCATCTGAATACAGGATTCCATGTCTTTTGTTCTCAAAACTTTTCATACTTTTGCTTACCTTTTTTTTTGAAAGCAGCACTTCATGTCTTTATTCTCAAAACTGAGTTCCTTTGAATCAAGACTAAAAATCCACCTATTTAGTGTTGCTTTTGTACCATAATAAATGTTACAAAAGAAACATATTTGACAATATGTTGGTCAAATCTGTTGGACAACATATTTGATGTGTATTGATGATTTTGATGGTGACACTGATCAAAATGTAATGTTTTCTGGTTTTCTCAATTGTTGACTGTATGGTTTCTTTTATGAGGTTATAGTTAGTATAGCTATGGATGATGGTGGATAAACAGTTTTCCTGTTTATCCACCATAAACAGGTGGATAAACAGGTTTATCCACCTGTTTATGGATTAGCAAAACTGTTGTTTGCTAATCATGCATACTGATCATGCACACAGGAACATGATTGACTGCAATGACAGTGAAAGTTTTAAGAAAACTATAAAACATATTTTTATAAATTGGTCACAGTGCAGCTTTAATGAAGTGCAAACATATTCAACCATATTATTAAATGTTTTCTTCCATTTGTTTCTAAATTTTGACATTATAGGTTGAAACATTTTAAAAAGGAGTCAGCCTTCTCATATATTCACCAGTTGTCCTGAAGTACATGCAATGTTGAGAAAAAATTGATTTGGCTAGATTCTACCTTCTGACTGCTCATTGTTTGCAAACTTAGCAGAAAATCCTGCACTGCTGAGAGGGATGACATTCAGCTCCTGTCTTCAAAAGACCCACGGACGTGATGGGAACAATGAGGAAATAAACCAAGCGACATTTAACACCCTGCAGAGGCTGTGAGGGCAGAACAGGGGAAGGTAGCGATGAACAGGGATGATTCAGTCATTATTCAAATGTAACCTACAGGTGACACCCGCACAGAGAAAAACGGCCCCCACGTGCTGGGGAGGGCTGGGATGTGCTGACAGGGAGGGTGAATTGTTCTTACTCCACAGTTCTTGACCTCTGGCAGAGAGATCCTCATTTATTACATCATTTAGTACACACAGGTACATCAGCCTTGGCAACTGCTGTGTAAGGGGCTATTTTAGGGATTTGTTTTCAGCCTATTGGGGAATTGAATAATTTTTTTTAATTACAACAAATTGTTAGTATAAAGCCTAAAACAGAAACTCAGAACCTCAAAACAAAAAACAAAAAACAAAAAAATGGAACTGCAGGTTGCTTCTCACATGATATGTTTCCCAACTCTGTTATTTTTGTTGTTGTGAATTTAACTGTTAGAAGTTCCATCACATGCATTGTTTACTTTTATAGTGCCATTTCACAACATGTAACCTCTTGGAAATCTAAAAACAGTGTTCATAATCATCAAACAATGCAATCCAGTTGAGTTTATTTTTCAAATTGATTTGAAAGTCTTTGATCAAAGGAAACCCAGCAGATTGCATTGAGTTATTGATTTACAGTATTCACTCCTCCTGGACTAGTACATGATATTCACTTGTGTTGTTGTGTAAACACACAAACACTTTTGCTCATATACCATGCATATGAGCAATCCCTCATACCATGCATGGAGAGAAAAAAAAAACTCTCCTTCAACAGGAAGAAACCTCCAGCAGAACCATTGTGAACAACCATCAGCCATGATACACTGAAGGTTTCAGAAGACAGAGCAGACAAAAAATAAACAAACTAAGAAGTCATTGGCAGTAGTGGATCCTTTGTGGCATTATCTAAGCACTCAGTCAATTTTAAAGGCTTCAGGATGAAAGAGAAGACATGTCAATGTTAATTTTTGCTTAACTATGTACAGTGACACTCCAGTTCTCCAGCAGCTTTCAAACTGGTAACTGCTTGAGCTTTGTGGTTCCAAATAATGTTGTCAAAATAGTAAATGCTTATGGCCCCACTGGTGGACACCTTTCCAATCTCTGGGGATGAGATTGCAGAGGTGGTTAGAGCGGTTAGGGGTAATGCAGTCTGACTGTAGATACGGATGAATCGGCGGTAGAAATTGGCAAATCCGAGAAAAGGTTGAAGCTGTTTACAGGTTTCGGCCATTCCAGGACCGCCCGGATCTTCTCCTCAGTCAGCCTTACCTGTCCGCCCCCTAATATGAAGCCCAGAAAAGATGCAGATGTCTGGTGAAATTCACACTTCTCAGCCTTGACATAATTTATTTTCTAGCAATCGTTGCAGAACCAGACATACGTGGTGTTTGTGCTCTTCTAGGGACTGTGAGTAAATCAGGATGTCATCGAGGTAAACAAATACAAAGATATTCAGGAAGTCTCTTAAAACATAATTTACGAGAGCATGGAAGAACGCAGGGGCATTCGACAGACCGAAGGGCATTACCAGGTACTCGAAATGGCCAATGGGTGTCTTAATCGCTGTCTTTCACTCGTCTCCTTTACGGTTATGGAGTAGATGGTAGGCATTTCTAAGGTCCAGTTTGGAAAATATGGTTGCTCCATGAACTGGCTCAAAGGCTGAGGAGAGAAGCGGCAAGGATATTTATTTTTAACAGTGATGTTGTTTAATCCCCTGTAATCTACACAGTCTCAGCGAGCCATCCTTCTTTCCCACGAAAAAGAACCCTGGCCCCGGAGGCGACAAAGACGGACGGATAATGCCAGCAGCTAACGATTCTTTAATGTATTTTTCCATCGTTTCTCTTTCTGGACGGGATATAATATAGAGTCTGTTCGATGGCAAATGGGGCACCTGGTAGAAGATCTATGGAACAGTCGTAGGGACGGTGAGGAGGTAAGGAGAGAGCTTTCGACCTACCGAACACCGGGGCAAGGTCACAGTAATCTGGAGGGATTGTAGACAAGTCGACAGGGTCTTCCGGTAGTGGACCTGGGGGAACAGCTGAGCGGAGACACGATGAGTGACATGAAGTGGACCAGGATGAGACATGTCTGTCCGACCAGTTAATTTGTGACCAGTTAGATTGTGTTGTTGAAGCCACAGAAAGCCCAGAATAATGGGTGAGTTGGATGTGGGGAAAACAAAGAATGAAATGAACTCACTGTGGTTTCCGGAGATTATGAGGTGGAGCGGTTTAGTTCAGTGTGTGATTTGAGGGAGAGCCTTTCCGTCCAATGCAGTGACTCGCAACGCAAAGGATTCTGTTTCACTAGCCATTTGTCTCACTAATTCTTCGTCAATAAGGTTTTGCTCACAGCCGGAATCAACGAGGGCAGACACGGAAAAGACTGAGTTCTGTGGACGATCGTGGCAGGGAGTAACAGACGAGGAGAATTTTTACTAAATAAATGGTCCGCCAACCTCCTCGCCTCTATTGGCGGACCTGGAGGTTTAAACGAACCAGGCACTGACCAAGAAAGTGACCAGGGGAACCACCGTAAAAGCTCCTCAGGGGTTAGACGAGTTCGCCCCACCTGCATGGGTTCGGGCTCCTGAGGAGCACGGGGTGGAGAGACCGCCGGAGTAGGAGCAACGTCTCCCAGATGTTTCACCGGTGGGTTTCTCCGGCTCCTCTCTCTAGCGCGGGAGCGGAGTCGATTGTCGAGGCAAATAGTACGACTAATTAAACCTTCTAAGGTCTTTGGTTCATCTAGCGTGGCAAGCTTGTCTTTTAATGATTCGTTTAGAACATTGAAATATGCGCTTTTTAATGCGGCGGCATTCCAACCAATCCAGCAACCTTTATGCGAAAGTCTACTGCGAAATCTGCTGCAGTCTGGTTGCCTTGTTTTACGTTCCAAATTTCACGGGAATTAAAGGACATGTCGGATTCATGGCTAAACACTTGCTTGAACTCCTTCAGAAAATCTTCAAAAGAGCAGCCAAAATTAGGAGGGGTAGGGAAACGGGTTTCCGCCCACAATAACGCTTGTCCTGATAACAAGGAGAGGACATAAGAGATCTTGGCACCATCTTGTGAGAAACTTTGGGGGGAATGGTTAAAGATGATTGAGCATTGTAATAGAGACCCGTTACACTTATTCCGATCACCTGAGAATCTTTCTGGAACAGGAGGTCGGACATCCGAAAAGATGGGCTGGATTGCTGGGACCGGAGCAGGAATTGGTGTGGGAGCTGGAGATGGAGTCTGAGGGAGAGAGTTCTGAAGAAAAGTGGTTAATTCTGCTAGACGTTGATTTGTTTCGGTTTGTAACGTATGGAGTTTTCTTAATGCAGATTTATGGGTTTGAATTATGGATTATTGTTCGGACAAAGTTCTCCTTATTGCGTCTGATGGGTTGAGTTGTTGGCCTGAGTGTTCTGTCATGTTGGGTGTCTAATTTCAAGCCCACATGCAGAACACAACACAGGAGAGTGATTATGAAATAAATGATAAAGTTTATTGAAACACTGCAGGTGGTGGTTATGGAAACTCGGGTCTGGTCCAGGGAGGAATCGGGTTCGCAGTACGCACAGCACCCTAAAGAGGTAGAGCAGAATGGTGAGTTCAAGGTTGTCAGAAATGAGATTGTCGTAGGATAAATTAGGCAGAGCTTACTTGTGAACTGGCGGTTCGAGGTTTTGGGAGAGGTTAACTGAAATGTCCGAGATCTCAGTCTCTTTGCAGGTCCAGGTGGTTGTGTGTGTGATGGCGGGAATCCAGGACTCAACGGAAGAGTACATTGGAGGGTGGACAGGTAGGCTCAGATCAGCGGGAACAGAGGAGCAGTGCGACTGCCAGTCGTGGAATCCAGGAGGAACTAGTTGTCACACAGAGAAGGTGAGTCTGGGAACTCGGTCAACAAGTGGGTACGTTGCACGGCATCACGAGGAAGGTCTCTATCAGAAAACCAGGAGGGATCAGCACAAACTGGATCCAGGGCATCACGAGGGACTGAAGGCAGAAGAGCAACGAGGAAAAATCACTAGGAAATTGGGTCAACAAGGAAACACAGAGACTAGCTCTAGGAGGCTTCGAGGTACTGTTACTGGCTAACACTCAGGTGCCGAAGGACTGGCAATCACCTCCTCTTGAACCTGCCACTGACAAGCTAGATTCAAGTCAGGGCTTGGCACTGGTTACATCACACACGCCCTCCGACAGGATGGATCTGGCGCCATCTAATGGTTGGAAATATGTAGTGCACACACAAACCCACAAGACAACCAAGGAACCCCGGAACATAACACATTTATTCACTACAACCTGTGTCCTGCCGCATTCTGTCCTCACCAACTGTCACACTTCATGACAATAGGACCTGACCAAAAGTTACAGTAGGATAGGCGTCTAGCAATTCCATCCATGCACTTAGCAGATAGTGGTTATGAGAGGGACTTGGTAGAGCTAAGATCTACAGAAAAAAACTACATCAACGCTAGTGCTAAACCCTGCTCCGCCTGTAGGCGTCTGGGCATTGCGACCAGATGTGTCCTAGTGTCCTTCGTCACAGAACCTCTCCAGGGGTCCATCTCCTGCATCGCTGCCAGCTGATGGACCGCTCACGAGAGGTCCGTCACCTGTGTCACCGCAGGACCCGCCCTCCTCCATGGTGAGGTGTTCATCCCACAGGGAGGAGACAGAGGAAAAGACCCGGGAAAAGCTGGAAGGACTATGTTGACAGGCCTGGGATCGCTTTTGGATTCCCCCAGAGGAGCCTCCTTATTTAGGTTGTTACATCTGCGACCCAATTCTAGATAAACAGAAGAGGATGGATGGATGGAAAACCTAGTTACTAAATATACTGACCAATTTCCTTTCAACTTACACCAGAATTTGGAGCATATAGCTAAAAAGTGAATACAACTGAATGTTCCAAATGGACAATGATTCCATCCATCATATAGAATTCATAAAGCAGGCTAAAGTTAACCTTCTTGACCAATACCATTCCAACTGAAAACGTGTAGACTGTCCAAATAAATAGCATCAGTGCTAGGAAACCACATTTCTTAGAACAGTGCCCAAATATCCAGCCAAAACCAGAAGCCTGCTGATGTAAAAAGCATCTAATTCAAGTGGAACTTGCCAAAAAACATTAAAGCATATTTTTTTGAGTGTTGGTGTGCATCTTTGCGCCTGTGGTTTAATTGTGAGCCTATTTGAATTCACTATGAAGTCAAACTTGTAAAACCAAGTTTTTTTATTGTGAAATTTGCTGAATCATCCGGCAGGTCAGTAAAATTAAATTGTCAGTTTTGCTGTGATGTTTATGAAAGTGATGAGTGCATGTAAACTTTTGATCACCACTGTTGGTATTCAATTGTGATTTTGTATGAGAAAAGGTAGAAGTTTAATACATTTCTAACTGACATTTCTAACTGACTTAAAGTCAGTTAGAAATGTCAGAAGAGTGAATACATTAGAAATGTATTAGAAATGTTAGAAATGTATTCAACATTAGAAAATCTATATTGAGTTAGAACAGGTCCATCCTAGGGGCTCAGTGTGTTTCTGTTTTAACATATCAGATTTAAATTGCTGAATCCTCTGCATGTCATCAAATTGTGCACATTCCTGCTAATGACCCATTCATTTAATCAGTTGTGTTGACTTTGTAAAACAACCAGAATTTGCTGGAGGGTTTTATGGACTAAAGTTTAACTTCTGTTGGCTGTGTCCAGACTTCTTTACTCCAACATCACAATCCCTCAGATTATCCTAGTATTAAAAGGTCATATGATAACTCTCCAACACCATGATTTTCTTTCAGCTTTGTATGTGTATTGAAGCATCATGGAGTTTTAGAGCTGTGAGACAGGTGGGACAAATGAGTTACATTACACCAGACAACTCTAGCTGTCTTGAAAATAAGTGACATGTACTGCACAGCATCAACATCTGGTGATGTGTGATGTTTGCTTCTTTGAACCATTTCACTTCAATCTCTGCATTATTAAACTGTAGTGTATAGACATGAGCCAGAAAGGAGAGTTTCATGTGAGAACATGAAATAATGATGAAAAACACGGGGAGTCATCAGGAAGGTAAAATGCCCATTGACTTGAAGATTTTATCACTATCCCAGTTGTTATATTCCAAATTAATGCAGAATGCCTGAGAGACAGATGGATTAACTGCCTTCATACAAATACACTGTTCAATTCAAACGGTTCATCGGGGAACCTTGTGTAGAGGAGATTTATTTTATGGTGTTACCTACAAAATGTTGATGTCAACAACCTTACAACAACTTGCACTTTTGATATCATGTCTGTGCAAAATAAATAGGAAGCACATGTAGCTTTGTTAATCTGTGCACATTACTAAGCCATAACAGCATAACCAGTCACTCCATCCACTTAAGTTCTTTAATTTTTTGTTTCAACTTAAAATATCTAATGGCCATTTTTGGTCTAACTCAAAGTAAAAAGGGCAAAGCAAGTAAACGTAGCAAATTTTGGATTCTTTTATAAATAGAAATCTAATAAGTGTGGCCTGTGTTTGCAGTCACACTGGCTCATGGAATCAGTTACATTTTGAAAGATTGGGTAGAGGATATCTGTGAACATAATTTTTAAAGTGTTGTCATTGATAATAACTTACTCTAGACTTAGGACAAGACTTTTACTGGGCCATTCTAAAACCTTAATGCGCTTTGATCTAAACCGACCCATTTTACCTCTCACTGCATGTTTTACTGTCAATTTCCCTTTCCAGGATTGTCTTAGATCTAGCTCCATTCATCTTCTAATCAAATCAGTTCAACCTCTTTGTCCCTATTAAAGAAAATCATGCCCATAGCATCATGCTGGCACTGCTGTGTTCCACTATGGGACTGATGTGAGGGATGTGCAGTGTTGGCTTACTGCTACTTACAACCTTCTATATGTAGAGCAAAATGTTTATCTTACACTAACATGACCAGAGCAAAGTCTTCCACATGTTTGAGGTGTACCCTACTGCAGGACTAACAACAAACTGCAAACTTGACCTCTTAAGGCTTTGATCACTGTAGAAGTGCTTGGTTGTGCACCTGTTTTGTAATTTTGTTTTCCACCTGTAGTTCAAAATAAATATGAACCCCTTCTCATTATTTCAAATTAATTATATTGAGTGTTTTCTCTTTTTTTTTTTTTTTTTTTTAGACAACCTTATATGTACAGTAGCTAAATCTATCTGGAGCACTTTTCTCACATGTAACCATGTCTGGAGTTGTTTTAACACTTGCTTGGCATGTGTGGGAGCCCTGACAGGCCTGGCTGGTATTTCAAGGATGTCAGATAACAAGCTAAGTATAAATGTAGTGTAACCCACACTCCAGCATATCTGCAAGAGTGTGCATCCAAATGCTTGTGCCCTCCAATGAAGCAATGAAGCCTTTTTTTGACTAAGACTCTGTCTCACCTATTTTTGATAACAGAGTTCTACACCCTTTCACTCAAACGGGACCATTTAGAAGGTGTTCTTGGAGAGTAGATTTACCTGCACTAAAATGTATGAACCATTTATGAGGGCAAATTTTTGGAGTATGCTGCAACCAAAGAACATGTCAAGTAGTTCTCTGGCTTGGCTCATGCACACTCTACACTGACTTTTAAAAGCATGACTATAACTCAGCCTTTACAAAACTCGGGAGGAACAAAACTGAGCACCATAAAATCATATGCAGACATATGCTGTATATATCAAATGTGATTTAAAATAAATTTGACATCGTAATGTATTGCTTTGAAATTCGGCCTCTATGTCTCTTTAAAACTTCTAGGTCTATCAGAAAACCCACCTTCAAGAAGTTATCACAACATTGCTCCTCTAATAACCCTTTGATAGGGTTTTATCAGCATTGCACATGTTCCACCAGGTATTTGCTAATTTCTGCTAGCTAGTATGAAGGAACTGAGTGGAGGACTTGCGAGGAGGGCTACTTTATGAGGTGGAAGCTCAGAAGCTTGGAAACTGCAGCTCCAAGGATCAGCTTCATCCGTAACTCTGTTAGGGCACTTGGTCCCCTGGCTGAATAGTTGCTGTGGGAGACTAAAGATTTTCATACACGCTTGAAAAAAATCAAAGCAACACTCCTTAGGTATTCTTAATGAGAAACTAACATTGTAACATGATGTAAAGATCAAAAAAGTTTATTTTATGTCACACTGATCTTTTAGAATAAGGCTCTTTGTTGCTTCTATGTGAAAAGCTGTTGCTCAATTAAAGTAGAAATACCTGGATTTCTTGGTGGTTTTGATGAACTTTGGGTTTTGAGGATTTATCTTGAGTCTCAGTTTTGTGGTAAAAGCAACAACTAACATGAAACTGGGAACTTGAAAACCTAACCAGATATGTTACATATTTATTGTAAAGACAACCAAAGGGGATAGTGAATTTTAACCTTATGGTAGAGCGGTCATCTAAATAATAAATGAGTAATAATGATCTATTTTGAAACCTCAGAAAACTGTTCATTGCTACAGCGGCGATAACAAAAGGTAATATAAGGTAAGGTAATTTTATCTACATAGGACATTTTCAGCAACAAGGCAATTCAAAAGCCCAATTAAATTCCAAAAACACAATCAGAGTTGTACCAATGTGAGACCAATCTGACCTCTGCTCTTGCTGCCGTAAAGGATGTGGTAAAGGCACATCCTCTGTGATCTTAATCCTCTGTTTCAACTCAGACACAACGTAAATCCTGTAAGTAGTAAAATGGAGCTATAACACACACTTGTCTCATAATAAAGAAACAAGGATTCTGGTTTATCCTGCTTTCCTGTATGACAGCTACCTGCACAGACAGAAAAAACACACTGAGATTCTCCTTTCAGTAGAAAAAAAAACAGAATGAACATTTTACAGTGTTATCCATAGATTGAAATGTTATTGTTTCAGGCATAAAACATTTATTAGGAAGCAGCATGACCAGAAGAGGAGGTGAAATGGATTAGAAAGGACTCAGAGGTTTAGTTTGAAGGAAGTCTGTGCATGGACAGACAGACTTCTGAGAAAGACAGAAATACAATCCAGTGAAGGGATTGTATTGTATAAGTCCTGCAATCTGCGGCCTGGGATAATGAAAATTTTTTTTCCTTTTCTGAAATTTCTTTGGATGTAAGGAAAAATTGATGGAAGAGCAATTTATTAAATTAAAATTTTTTTTTTTTTTTTTTTTTTTTTTTTTTTGCATTTTTAAATTGAATTCAATAAAATAAAAAAAAACACTATTTATAATATTCTAATAATGTTTACTATAAAATGAATGCAAATGTCAGATTCAGTGTGATCTGTCAGTGGTGTTATTTTCTGAATACAAGGAATAAAATTCTCTAGAATAAGAAAGCAAACAGTCATTTATTCTGTAAGAAGTGGATATCAATGAACCCGGCTTCAGTGTGAAGTAAAACAAATGCCTGCATACTTAACCCAGGGCAATGTGCCTTATCACAGAAAGGCATTTGCATTAGCTTGAACAACCCAATTTAACATATATGCAATCTCACCAGTGGCAATTTATTCATTATCTATTATTTTTATTCAAGTGCCTAAAAAAAATCTCCCCTCAGAATATAAAGAGCTCCTATTAAATCTTCCAATATATCTTCCCTTCCTGCTCTCAAGTTGGACAGTCTGATGCACATTTTTAAGAATGAGGATCGTTTTAGAGCTGTGAGACAGGTGGGACAAATGAGTTACATTGTACCAGACAACTCTACCTGTCTTGAAAATAAGTGACATGTACTGCACAGCATCAACATCTGGTGATGTGTGATGTTTGCTTCTTTGAACCATTTCACTTCAATCTCTGCATTATTATAGTGTAGTGTATACAGGTGAGTCAAAAATGAGAGTCCCAGATGAGAACATGAAATAATGATGAAAAACACATGGAGTCACAGGGGTAAAATGCTCATTGGCTCGAAGATTTTATCACCATCCCAATTGTTTTACTCAAAATGAATATAGAATGCCTGAGTGACAGATGGATTAACTGCCTACAAACTGATACACTGTTCAATCCAAGGAGTAGCTTCATCCTTAACACTGTGGGGCACTTGGTCCCTTGGGTGAATAGGTGCTACAAGAGACTAAAGGTTTTCTCATATATGCTTGAAGAAAAATCAACGCAATACTCCAGAGAGATATTTTTAATGAGATAATAACATTATAACATGATGTAAAAATTGAAGAAGTTGATTTTATGTCAAACTGACCCTTTAGAAAAAGACTCTTGGTTGCTTCTATGTGAAAATACTATCTTTTGATTTGTTAAGAATCCTTAAGAGGTTGATTTGTTAGAATCAGCCATGAAATGCAGATAAAGTGTTCAAGTCTGAGTGTTTCTTCTGTAAGCTTTTGGAAGTCCAGGAAAAATCTTTTTTTTTTTTTTTGCCTGGTTGCATCACCATTTAAGTCCATTGATTTCAAACTAAACTTTATTTAACTTGTATTATAATTTAACTTTATTTAATTTGTACAAAGCTATGACTCAACCGAGGTTTCTGGGTCTTGAAAGAAAACTTTATTACACATACCAAAATTCTTCCCTTTCATTAAGCAGCTGGTAGATGAACAAACAAAGTAAAAGATAACTGAGACAGTGACATTGAAAGAACCTTGTCTGGACTTCTTGTGATGAGCCTGCTGGGCAGATTGCTAGGTCTGGGTGACTCATTGCATTGTCAGGGAGGCGCCGCTGATGCGATCGTGGGAGCCCAGAGGTGGCATACTGAGTGACTGCGTTGAGAAATTGACAGCAAACTGCAAGGCAAGTTCATGAGCCACTAGGTCAGCTTGAGAGAGTGTGCTCAAACGTCAGAGCAGATTAGTAACAAATCCAGACTGAGGATGAAACAGGAAATACAGGAACAATAACTGTGTCTACAGGCTGTAATAACTTTCCACTAACACCATCAGGTAAAGGAAAGTTTCACCAGATCTCTGCACTGTAAGAATAAAATTCAGATCCAACTTTAAGTTGGATATGAATGGCAACACATCTTATTTGGATGTGTTGCCATTCCAACTTATGAAGGAAACAATATATCTTACTGTAAACAACATTGTGTGTGTTTGGAGTTAAATGAAGAGAGTGTGTAAAATAGTTGGGATGGAAAAGCAAAGTCTTCTGTATTTAAATACAAAAGTCTTGTTTGTATTTACAAATCTACAGTTTAAAACAGGCTACTTAAAAACATTGTATAAAAAAAGACATTTGTTTATTTTTCTGACTAAATCATTTCTTGTTTTGGCTCATTTAAAATGTTGGAAATATTTCTAGGAAGCTGCTCTGTTGTACACTGAAGCTAACAGCAATATTCTGTGAAATTCAGCTTTCAAAGCAAACAATGTTGGGCTTCAGATTTTTGTATTTCCAAAGGCATGTCCAGACGGGGGGGATGTCGGGGACTTGAGCACTGCTTGTGCCCCTCAGCAATAATATTTAGCTAAATATAATAATTTAGCAATATAAACTAGTCTGGCTGCAATAGCAATAGCGGGACAAAACCTGCTTCGTCCCTATACATAGAAATGCTTCGGCTGCAGAATAAACTTCTGACTTTAACTTTATCATTCTGCTAAATGCCCGGTTCACTGACAGATAGAAAGAATGTCTGTCTTTATATCAGACGTCTTGATATAAGACATGGTACCGACTGTCACCACGAGTGACAACGCAGCTCAAAGCCCCGGTACCACCTGGTACTGCCTGCTGACTGTTCGCTCTGCTTCTTCTTAATGTCACTACCAGGCGGGTTAAAGCCACTGCTGATGGGATCTGAGCTGGAGGTGAGCGACCATAAATAGAATTTACTGCAGAATTTACTTCAAGTGTTAAAGGAAGATTCAGGCCAGAGCATTTAGAGTTCATAAAATAAACATAAGAGAAAATACTGGAGCAATAATTAGAACCGCAGCATAAAGCCAAACATGCCACAATTAAATGAATCAAAATGTCCCCAAAGCATCGGCGGACTGACACCGGGGGGATTCCAGGTAGATTCCAGGTGGATTCCAGGTAGATTCTAGAGATGAGCATCGCAGCGGCTCTTTGTGCAGGGCCGGCCCAAGATAATAGGAGGCCTTAGACAGACCCCCCTCAAACCCCCAAAACCCTTCCTACTAAGAACCTTAGCATCACTAACATGGTTAAATATAAATAAGGTGACGTCTGTGAGAGGGACACCAGGTTTATTGGCAGAATTTAAAGTCAGTCACTGATAATTTGTCTTTTGCCGTGATGTATTTGTGAACAAACCCAATTCAAACACAAAGATTGCGCCATATTGTAGCCATGGTAACACAGCAATCAAACTATCAAGATGGTTCTTTAAACTTTTACAAACTTCTTAATTAAATTCTTATTGTACTTTTTTTCTCAGCTGAATGCATTAAATAAAATGTAATAACATTGTCATTCTCTATAAATGATGCTACAGGTTTAGATCTATGGTCTGTGTTACAAATAAACCATTTCTAGGGGCCCCTGAATGGCCCCTACCAGCAGCTACTGAGTTTTATTTGCCTTGATATCCCAGTCTTACAATTCTAGATCTCAGAGGTGCTAACATTTTTTTTTTTTATCTATAAAGCAGTCTGCTGCAGCCAAGTTGTTCTAGAGGTTAAATAGATATTATTAAGGCTTAATTATTAAAATGGCAGAAACTTTTCTTATTTTATAACTTCATAGCCAGAGACTTTCTCTCCTCTGGTCTGTTTAACAGCTACAGTCTCAGATCAACTCAGCCCTCCAGGTCTGTCAGCAACAAAAACAGCAACATTATACCTGTTGGGGAAAATATATCTGCTTTGCATTTCCTCGCATGATGGCAATGATTGTGTAGTATGATACAATTAAATTCTGGATTAATGTGGGTTCTTGCTATGTTGTTGTACTGTGTTTTAAGGTCTTGTTCAATGTGGCCTTTTTTAACTTTGAGCCCCTGCCCCTCCCAAGGTCTCTGCACAGCCCTGATTGTACTGCCCTCCCCCTGCTGGTAGGCCTTAGTGCTAATCATTTCCCGTTCCCTTCCCATTGTAATTTATTCTTTAAATTTTACATGTATCTTAAACAAAACATGGAACAATTAAATGTAACACTTTTTTGTGGAATCTTGACTCGTTCTCATTGGTTTTCGAACTGAAGCACCTTACTGGTACTGTACCTATTTCCTTGGTTGTATTTCCCAAGGTGGCGTTGACATCTTTTGGTTACTCTGCTCTGAGAGGTGCATGTAAGGGGCAGAGTATCAAACTATTTTATACCCTTGTGTTGTAATGCAAGCATTAGTAAATGTTTCTACCTGAAATGCATGTGGTTGGTGTCAGTGTCAAGCCCTGGCTGAATGAATAATCTTGCAACCAACTTATGTCAAGTTAATGATGGCTAGCTGAAAAGTTTGTGGGTACATAAATTACAATTTCGCTCAAACTCATTTCTGTTTTCATAAGATGTTGGATAAATATGTTTCCACATATCAACAAGACTGTCTACCAGACTCCCCATCGCTCTATGTCAGCTATGTCTTGTTTGGTATTCCCCTCAGTTCTTACATCACTGTGCTTTCTGATTGGAACAGGTTATCGTTCCAATTTTTGGGGACAGAAGGCATGCTAGACCCTGGATGGGAACTGGGGTCCCTGGTCTTTAACTATGTCCAGCGTGATGCCATATAGATGGACAACAAAGTGTACCAGAAGGTCAAAAGTTTCCAGGTTGCCTAAAGCAGGCTTTAGGCGACTTGGGTAGTTTTACAAAATGGTCACATTTTAAGAACTGGTTAATAATGATTAAATGACAGAGGTGCCTTTGAATGGGGGAAGCCCTGTAACAAAGGTGAGAGTACATTGGACTCCCTGATGACAGGGAAATTTAGAAGCATGGATCCTCTGGGGTGCCTTTGTATGAGTGCTTTCTAAAATAAACAGTTGGAAGGACAATCCATTGGGATGGGTTGTGCTTGAGCCTTCCTCACCAACTGGAAGAGAGCATAGCAACCACACATGAAGCTGGTAAGATACTCTGATTCCTTTTTCAGAGCCTGAAGTTCAAACTGACAAGAAGGCATATCTGGCTTCAGGTCCTTTGGGTCTGGTCTATAAATTAAAATGAAGTTGAAAAACAATGACTAGTGATGGGTATCTCATTTTGTGTATGGAACGTTTCCCAATCTGGGTCGACTGTGTGTTGAAACTGTGTTGCCATGTCACTTACAGTGATATCTGCTGGATTTAAAAAGTCCTTGTAGGCAAATTCAATAAAGACTGGGAACAGACTGAACAAGGTTCATTCACATATTTTTATTTAGCTGTTAATGTTACAGCTTTGGGCCGTTTACAAACCATTTCTCCTGCTTTTGAGAACACCCTTACACATTAAAAAGGAGCTCTTCCACATAAAAATTTAATGTAAGTTTGTGTAAGATAAGGTAATGTATTTTTGCTTCCCAGTATTGTGGATCCTGTGACCTTGGTGTGTTCGCCTTGGAGATGCAATGGCTTTGACTTCGACTTCCATGTTCACCTATTGTTACACGTTGTCATCGGAGAAAAAAATAAAATGCATCTGTGTTACTAATTTATTGCATGGAATGATTTGCAAGAACATTAAAATAGAAATAAATACAATTAACAACAATGACAAACCTGAACTGGGAATAGATGGTTGAGTTTAAGGTACAGTTCAATTTCCTGCTTTCTGGAAACAACAGGGTCTATCCAGAGTGTTAACTGGCACGATGATGCCTCAGCATTGTGGAAGAGCTCCCGTTACAGTAAGACAAAACCTGGGAGCAAATCCGACATTTCATCCACAATATAAATAAAAGTGAATTTATGTAAACTAATTCAAATATTCTATAGAAAATGTTAGCGCGGAAATACTTTTTATGGAGTTGTTTTTGCAGAAAGATTATTGGTGCCAGTAAGGTCGATCTGACCTGACTCCCTTGCGTGCAAAGCACAAAGTTGGACCAAAATACGAGTTGGGAAGTAAACTGTTTAGATAGACAAGAGCAACAATTGTGATTAATAGTCTTATTCTGCAGTTCTGATGTGGAGCAGATTTGAGGTCATTAGTGTTCCAGAGAAACTCCAACACACACTCAGTCAAATGGGCAGCCAAGAATCTTGACGCAAACCAACATAGTTATCTGGATTGGTCAAACTTCCCCCATACACACCAATGCTGTTAAGAAACTATAAAAGTGCCTGTTGACAAGGAAACGAGAGATTTTGGGGAAAGACTTTGGAACGATGTTTTTGTATTGATGCATCCGTGGTAGACGTGTTAATAAATCTCCCGACCCGTCGTGGCTGGCAGTAAAGGACTCGTCTGTGATTATTATTTGTTTACCCATATATTTGAGAGTTTTGCGCCTTTCGATTCTCCAATAAAAATAACTGGAATAATCCAAAAGAAAAATGATCAAAAGTGGAAATGAGAACAGAATAATCATTCACCTTATTCTTTGTGATGAGATCAAAATGATCCTACACAGGAAAACCTTCCTCTTCCTTGGTTGATCTATGCTGGTATTCAAATACAAACCAAACACCAACGCAAGGCACAGAACACAATCTCCATCCAACAAAACCCACAAACATGTCGACACGGTTTCTCCCTCATAAATACAATTTGGCACGTTCACATCCAAACGACACAGGAACTGTATCGGTCATGTGGTTTTCCTTAAAGTGATACCCGCACCAACACAGGGTTTCATCTTATTTGCTCGGTGCATGTGCCGAGACATTTGTGTCGTCTGACCCATCACTAACAATGACCAAAGACCATGGCATGGGGTTAACCTTTTGGCAAACTAAATGTAGGACAAATTTTTGTGGTCAATCCAGACTAGAAATAGTTGTTTTGACCTCTCCAGTCAATGACGCTACATCTCCAGTGTCAGATTCACGGCCAGTAATTCCTGGTCCCCCAAACACTGCAGTTAATCTTGGGAGGGGTTAGTCTAGAAAAAAACACAAGACAGTAGCTTGTGTGTAGGGCCAGTATGCTGGAAAAGAACTGCCTGTACTGCAGTGGTCAATGCGTCCACCTCCACAACAAGGTGCTTGCAGAGATCTGGCTGAGGACTATCTCAGTCGCACCATCGGTGAACTCTCTTGGTAAATATGGATGGAAACTTAGTGCCAAGAGTTCAATGTCTGGACTGCAGAGACCCCACTTCACAGTAACATGTCCTGGATAACACAATCTCTCATATTAATCAGCTGCTCCCTGTTGGGCCTACTTCACATAGCACAAGTTTTTGCCCCAATTTTCCCCTTACGACAATCTTACAACATTCATAATTCTAAGATTGTTGCTTGCATTAATCGTAACCGATCATCCTGCCGTGGTGTGTTAAGGCTGGTCTTGTCCACTCGGTAGAACATCGGGTCCACCAGACATTGGAGATTGAGCCAGACATTGGAGATATGTGGAATACTAATGAACCAATGAACCTTAAAAAACAGAAAACAATCTAAATACAGTGAAACATGTTAATGACCAAAACACAGAATAACTCACCTCCATATCATAATGCAACAAACAAAGCTGCTGCTCTCCATGCATTCTTCTATCCAACACCTTTTCTTTTTGTTTTATTGCTTAATATAAGCTCACATATTATTGTACGGCAACAATTCTAAAATTGTGCCATGTGAAAAATAGCAAAAATATTCCCCAATATAAGTCAAACTACACTGTGTCCAAAAAAAATATTTTCCTCCAAAAAGTCAGGAATGAAAGTTTGAAAAACAGAAAAAATATTCAATGAAAAATTCAATGTGCTTCCACCGTAACAACATAACACTTAGGAAGCACATCCTAAGTGTTGTGCTTCCACCCTGGTAGCATGGTTTCACCCTGAATTTTAGAATTCTAGAACTTCTTCCCCTGTGGTTTTTGTTTCCTTCTATCAAAAGAAAACAAAACATAACTATGACTGTAGTTTTCACTGCTAAAAGGCCAATTTGTTAACATTGGTCTTAGTGATTTTCTATTACTTCTGAATGTGTATCCATTTTATTTTATGTGGCACACTGCAGATTTTCATCAATAATTTTCTCTTGATACATCCTTTGTAGGATTTACTTGTTTGTTGAAATGTAAGGTTGATGTTTTCAAGATAATCCATATGGCTCTGTCCTACTACTTAGATGTTCTAATTTTTCTTTTGTAATTGTTTTTTGACTTCTCGAGTGCATTCAATACCATCCAGCCATCTCTACTGGGTGATAAGACTGAGTACAGGGCACCCACATTCAGATCTAACACACAGAACCAGTGATTGGATCGTGGTGAAAGACTTCCGGAGGACACATTGGAACTCCACACGCTGGCGGGGACCATTTCCAGTGCTGCTCGTCACACTTACGCCTGTTAAGGTGACAGAAAGGGTGACGTGGATTCCTGCAAACCACTATAAGAGAGTCAAGACAATGCCCACCCTGGTGTCCAACAGTCAACAGAACATCAGACCAAGGGGGCATAAGTTGTTTCTCCACTATACACAAGATTGATTGACAGCACTAAGACCCTCCCCCAGGCTTTGATTGGTGGTTTCCGATAAAGAGGTGTGCTGCAGGTTCATGCCTTTCTTTTACACTTTGCACCTTTCCAACCAGAAAAAAGCAATTCCTGTTTTTTTTTTTGTGGTTTTCTTGAAGCTATCACCTCATCTTTTTCTGATTTATTGGAACACAACACCCACATTCAGATCTAACACACAGAGAGCAAGCAAGAGATTTCTCTCTTCCAGAACATAGCTCAGCCATGTTAAATCTACATTATAAGTCAGATGTTGGTTTGAAGGACCTCAATATTCTGCAGAGGTCATGTTCAAATGGAATAGAATAGAATAGAATATACTTTATTGATCACCAAAGACAAATTTCTTATTTGTTGAAGCTACTCCATCATGAGTAATAAATACAAAGAGTTGTAAGTTCAAAATGACTAGATATAATCAAATAAATAAATAACCAGCAATCACATGCAATATATTGCTTGTTATATATTGCATGTGATTGCAATATATCACATGCAATATATAACATGTACAGGTCATTTATAAACGAATGCAGAGAAAATTTGAATCAATTAACACAGACTTGGGCATTATAAAGCCTGATGGCAACAGAAAGAAATGACTTTCTGTGGTGCTCTGTGGCTCACTTTGGCAAAATGAGTCTCTGAATGAAGGCGCTCCTGTATCCGGCCAGCATGTCATGGAGTGTATAAAAGTTGTTGTCCAAGATGACCTGCATCTTGGATAGGATCCTTCTTGCCTCTGTCAGAAAGTCCAGCTCCACTCTAACATTACTGACCTTCTGGATTAGTTTGTTCATTCTGTTGGTGTCCTCCACCTTCAGCCTGCTGCCAGCAGCGAAGGTCTGAGCGAAGTTCGGGAGATGTTGAATGACCTCAGCTGCCAGAAAGTAGAGGCGAATTTGACCCTTACTGTACGCAGCATCAGTGTCCTTGACCCAGTTCAGTTTTTTGTCAATGTGGACACCCAGATATTTATAGTTCTCCACAATGTCCACACTGAGCCCCTGGACGGTAAAGGGTCACCCCCTTTACCGTGACCCTTTATCTGAGGAGGTAACCCTCCTCAGATCCACCACAAGTTCCTTGGTCTTTGTCACGCTGAGCTGCAGGTGGTTCAGTTCACACTATGTGACAAAGTTGTCCACAGCAGCCCTGTACTCAGTCTTATCACCCTCACTGATACAACCAACCACACCTGAGTCATCTGAGAACTTCTGGAGATGAAAAGTCACAGTCACAGGTGCACAAACTGTGGTCTGCCAGTTAGATAATCCACAATCCAGGACACAAGGGGGGGATCCACCTCCATCGCCATTAGTTTCTCACCCAGTAGAGATGGATGGATGGTGTTGAATGCACTCGAGAAGTCAAAAAACTATTTTTGCATTGCTCGCCGGCTGGACCAGGTGGGTGTATACGCAGTTCAGCAGGAAGATCATGGCATCCTCAACTCCAAGTTTGGGCTTGTAGGCAAAACTACAAGGGGTTCAAATGTGGTTGGAGCAGAGTCCAGAGCTGCTCCAGGACAAGTATCAAGAGGGACTTCATAATGTGAGAGATCAGCGCCACATTCCTATAGTCCTTGGAGTCACAAGGATGCTGCGTCCTTGGTACCGGAACAATGCAGGATGTTTTCCACATTACAGAGACCCTCTGTTGTCTCCAGAAGACATGCTGGAGTGGTAAAATAAAAATAATCAAAAAAATATTTTAAAAGTAAAACGACAAGAGGAGTTACCGCAACAGGCTGCATACACCTTAGCGCATTCACACTTTGATTATCACTTTGGAACTGCTTCTGCTTCCAGGAGCAGTTCCACAACTGATAATCAGTGACTGAAGAAGAACTGCTCCTGCTTCCAGGAGCAGTTCTTCTTCAGTCACTGCATAAAAATAGAATCATCCATTCACAGACTCGGTGAACGTCAGCCATTCCAATCACAGGCGCAAGATGTTTATTGGCAATCAGATTAAGTCTGTGGGCCACCTGCATTATAAAACATTTTAGCCACATTTAGTTGTGTCTACTATCTTATACTCTTTACATCAAATAAATTTTGCAAGTTTTAGATTTGGACTTAAATGTGTGAATTTGTTAAAGATAAATTTACAGTAGTCGGTTGTGTTAACTTTTTCTTAATTTAGTCAAACCTCCAAGAGTTGAATAAACTGGAGTTGTTTGGTTAACACTTTAAAAAAGAAGAAGAAAAAAACTGGAACTAGTGTGCTTAGCAGGATGTTTTTGTATCCTGTGTTGCACTGATGTGACTCTTGTGTGTGTTACTAAAGCAAAATGCTTATTTCAATGCAACTGAGAATTTGCAAAGCTTGATTATAGTAGCCTGTTCACATTAAATGTTTTTGAGCAGACTTCATTGTTCGGAAAGGTGAGTGAAAATAATTCAGAAATGTGTGCTCTTGAATAGATAAGGGCAGTTTTTTCTTACATATTGTGAAATAATTATTTAATTTAACTTGCGGCATTAAAGTTAAAACTAACAATTTAAGATTAATGAGTTATCAAAACTTTAAAAATATATATTTTTAGATACTTGTTTCATGTTAAATCGGCTTCATGAACTTTGATTTCTGAGTTAAAATCAAAATCATTTTCAAGGTTCAAGTTCAAGTTAAACCACCTTCAAATGTTTTACAGTGTGTGGTATAATGAAGTGAGGGGTTGAGGGAAGAACTGAAACTGATGATCCTTCACTTCTTCCCTCTGAACAGATTAAATCTGTGGATGTGCCATAACTTCCTTCAGCTAAACAGAAACAAAATTCAAGTTATTTTTAGACTTAAATAGGAACGAACTAGAGTCAATGAACAGCTTTTTTTTATTACAACTAAAAACTAGCAATCAGGCCTGAAACCTGGGAAAAGTGACAGACTTTGTCTTGGTAACTAAAGACAGTAACAAAGTTGGCCTTCTATCACCTAAACAACATTTCCAGGATTAAAGGACTAATGTCTTGGCAAGATCTAGAGAAACTCACCGTTGAATTTAAGATCAAATAATTTAAGAGAAGATAATTTATTAGTCCCAAAGGCAGAAATTTGTATAGAATGCAGGGGCAAAAATTTCAAATACAATGAGAACAGCAGTGTCAGGGTTCCTGTGTGTGTGTGTGTGTGTGTGTGGGGGTGTGTGTGTGTGTGTGAGTAACACATCTTTTCCAGCGAGGATCTTGGTGGAGAGCCTTGGCAGCCTTCACAGATGGAGTTCATCAGCCTCATCAACATGCTGGGGATAAAGGAGCAGCAGAACCTTCACTCAGAGCTGGATGATTAATGTTTACCGGTAGTCTCTCTGGCCACCTCTTGTAGTCACCTGTTGCTAGTCTAAATATCTGTCTCTTGAGCCTTACCTGAAGTTTCTTGGTCTCTGTGTTTGCTGCCTCCAGGTTTTTCCAAGAAGGATCAGTTTCCTGTTCTCTCCTCCAGTAGATCCAACCTGCAAGTACCTGCCTGCCTGCTCTGCTGTATTTCCCATCTCCACTCTGCTCCATCAAACCCCTGGCTCTCTGTCACCTCCCTCTACGCACTCACCTCTGGAGCCGCCATTTCCACTCTCCACACAGAGTCCTGAGCACCCTTCACCAGCACCACCCTTAAGTAAGCCAGTTCCAATTACATATCCGATCAACTCATTCCAGGCCATCTATAACCCAACTCTCATTTCAGGCTCCTCCGATCGTGTGAACCCCTCCCCAGAAAAGTCAAGAAGTTCTGTCACTGCTGATTGATCTTTTGAAAATAAACCTTTTTCCCTTACTGAGACGTGTTGATTCTGCATGTGGGTCAGAAGATTAAATCCAAACATGTCAAGCACATCCAAAAAAGGACAATAGCCAGAAACGAATGCATAAAAGCAAAAATGTCAGTTCAGCATATAGTGTTAATGATCTTGCTTGCCATCTTCATCAGACTTTGAATTTAGGTTTTTAATTTAACAGTAAGATTTCCAAGCCATTTAATAATGTCATATCTCAGAATAGACTCAATGGTTGCCGTATAGAAGTTCAGATATTGTTACATTGATTACTGGAACAGTATATTCACATCTCTGCCTACAATATTAATCAAACAACTGCAACTGATCCAGAACCCTGCTGCTCACTTTTGTCATGTGTCTGACTGTTAGAAACTACCTGGAGAGAACATTAAAACACCATGCAGAAAGATCCCAGTAAGGTAACAGTGCCATACTTTTACAGGGCTGGCTGCATTTACTATTAATCATTAAGAATCTGAGAGTGGCAAGGCTTGAGTTCACCACAGCGTTCAATTTTGTTCTTTTATTTGTTTAATAAAGACACTGTAGAATCTGCAGAATGTTTTTTGTTTGGTTTATAGAATAACTGAACCTATTAAGAAGAGCAAGTCATTTATAATATGTCCCTATTTTTAAAATGATAGATGTTGAAAATAGTATAGTTTTTTTTTTTCTTTTACTGTAACTGACTCTTGCTTTATTAGCACAAGCAACTCAATTTTATTACATTCTGCTCTTGCAAACTGGTTTTTGTTTTCATTCTGAGGGAGTACGACCTTGGGATACTTCTAACATAAAATCCTCTTCTCCACACTACATCCAGCCCCAAGCTAGTACAGATTTACATGAATGAAGAATGTCTTCCTTTACATCCTTTCTCCTCCAGGCGGCGCTGTGCAATACCAGAACCTTCTTCTATGTGCAATACATAGCTGTACTGCTGCTATGTCAAGTACAAAATTTAAAGTGTTCTTCTTTGGTGGTAATTAATGTTTAATGAATTGCATACCACAAGTTTAACAAAATTAACATCATCACTTCTCTGTCTGAAGGTTGCTCTCTGGAGGGGGAAGTTGCAGTAACTGAACACACAAAGATCTCAATGACCTTTAGTTTTAGGCACAGTCTTCATTAGATTACTGACAATATTGTAGGAGGATGGTCATGCTTCAAACACACTCATCCATTACAGAAGAAGTAAATTTATGTGTCTGCCATCATGAGCTGTGCAGGAAATTATGTCACAACTTGCCAAGGTGTAAGTAAGAATCCCTCTCTAACTAGACGGCATTGCTGTTAAAATAAACTGTTTGAACTGCTCTTATTTATCGAACACACAGAAAGCATACTCAAACGACAGACGTCATGATTTTGTTCATTTTTCTTTTTGCTTTGTTCATTTACTAATGGTGTGAGCTAGCAAATGATTGTGAGCTTTGTGGAAACCAGTTTTTAGAAAGGACATATGTTGGAAAGATTTGTGGTAAAGAAAATTGTTCAAACAATTGTATATTTTTGCTTATGTCACTATGTCTTCTAGCACAAGAACTTTCAATATTAATTTACAGTGCTTTGAAAAAGTATTTAGAATTTTTGTGTCAAAAAAAGCAAAAACGTATTACTGAATACATGAGACATCTTTTTCACACATGGATTGGCCACCACAGAGTCCAGACCTTAACTCCATTGAGAATCTTTGGGATGTGCTGGAGAAGGCTTTGCGCAGTGGTCAGACTCTCCCAGCATCAATACAAGATCTT
>CAEGAD010070526.1:0-95810 GCA_903067055.1 Poeciliopsis paucimaculata | reverse complement strand
CTCTCTCTCTCCCTCTCTCTCTCTATCCCTCCCTCTCTCTATCCCTCTCTCTCTCTCTCTCTCTATCCCTCCCTCTCTCTATCCCTCTCTCTCTCTCTCCCTCTCTCTCTCTCTCTCCCTCTCCCTCTCTCTCTCCCTCTCTCTCTCTCTCTGTTTCTAACTGGGAGTATCCAGCCCGGCTCCTTCCTTACATATGGACGCGCCTGGATCTCTCAGTTGTTCCTGCGCTCCGGACGGGTTGGATGGATCCAGGATCCAGGACTCCGCTCGTTTAGCTCCATCTGAAAGCGGACAGACTTTTGGACGGAGCCGTTTCTACCGGGACAAAAATCCTCAAAACGTGATTTGTGAGGACGCTTCTTTGATTTTATTTCTTTCTTTTTCTAGTCTAAAAGGGAAAGTGTGCGGCCGGTTCGGCGCTGAGGTGAGTTCGTTCATTTGCGTCTTATTGTTTCAGATTTTTCATTTTACGCACCACTTGATTCATTAGGAGGAAAGTTTGTCTCTTTGAACTTTAGGTCATTAGAATCAGAACCACCGGTCCGGCTGCACGCAGGTGCATCTCACTGCACTACAAAACCATCAAAAAGTTCATTTATTAGAGTAAATTCAGCTCAAAAACACAAACTCTTAACTTTATACATTTATTAGATCCACAGCTGTGGATTTCAGGCGTTTATTTCTTTTAATTTAATGATAATGATGTGCAGCTAAAGCAGAAAGTGAAACTAATGTATAAAATCAATAAAATGTGTTTAGTTCAGAAGCGTGCAGGTCTCGGTCTGGGCTCCTTTTGCTCAGTGAGGGAGCTGAGGTTTTACCTCTGGGACTTTCATCTTCAAATAAAACAAGAAGTTTAAATTATTCCATAAACGACAAACTAAAACATCGTCTCTGATCTAGTCAAGGCTTATTTCTGCCACATTCACTAAGGTGGCTTTGCTTCACCGTCTTCTGAACTATTCTAATGCTCGTATGCACAGTTTTTCCTTCCACTAAACTTTCCACGAATAAAACTGGATACCACTGTTGGTCACAAACATAACATTTCCGTTTAAAACTACACTGCAAAAATCTTACTTAAAATCTTATTATCTTAAGTAAATTATTTCTTAATACTAATTTAAAAAGTCCTAGTTTATTATTTGACTTGTAACAAGACATTTTCCTAATGTTTTAAAGTGAACCAATCAACTTTTTTTCCATCAGTATCAAAGATTTAGTCACTTAAAACGAGCTCCTACATGAAAAGTTACTTATATGTTATTTGCAGTAGAAATTAGACTAAAAATACTTGGTAAGATTTTGTGTTTTTGCAGTGCAGATGTAAAGGTTTCATTGGTTGTAACAAAAAAACACTTGAAATCCTTATTTTTGCTTTTTGAAGAGTTAAAATCTGTACGTCTGATTATGGAGAACAGGTAAAGCTTTTATTTTGTCGACTGTTTAGTCGATGAATATGGAGGCAAGAAAAATCCTTTTGGTAAATTATTGGTTTGTAATGTAGAGTTTTATTTTGTAAATTGACCAAAATGAAGCTAATCTGAATGTGAGGATAAGAAAATCCTTCATTTAGTTTTACAGAAGAAACATGTTGATTTGGTTCTTATGGGCCGGCCCGGTTCTGCTGTCCTACACCAACATAAGTATTTGTTTCTCTAAACTTTGATTGCTGTTGTTCGTTCTCATTGAATAAGAAAACCTGAAGCTGTTCAGCAGCCCTGGGTTCAGAATCCAAAATGGCTGCCGTTCTGAAAAAAACATGAGCTGCAGGTTTAAAGTATTTATTTTCTCTTGTGATGGTTTGTTTGTCTTTCTCACATATGCAGCTTTTTTAAAATGTTTTTGAGTGTATAAATTGCGTGAAGTGGTTCGACTCAGTTGATCCATTTCCTGACTTCTGTGAGAAATTGAACGCATCATTCGGTCCACACCATTGAAGCTACTTTTTAACAAAACGACCTGTTCTTTCTAAAAATATAATCAAAAATAGCAACTGCTTATCAAAACTTTGTTCATTTTTAAAAAAAAAAAGAGCTCCAAAATGTTGGCCCACCTATTTGTTTACAGATGTGACATTAATGGTTTCTTTATTCGTCCTTCATAGTTCCACTTTTTACATATCCTACACTGAAAAAACACAAAAACTAATTTATAAGTAACTTTTCAACAAGATATAAGAGCCTGTTTAAGTCACAAATGTATAAATATTGACAAAAAAAAAGTTCCACTTCCAGATTATTTCACTTGTAACATGGGAAAAAGGTTTTATAAGTGAAATAATCTGCCAGTGGAACTAGAACTGGGTTGCTAGGCGACGGGCAGGGTTTGACTGGGGTTGCTAGGTAACGGCCTCAGTGGAACTAGAAGAAAAGTTCCTTTTAAGTCAGTAAGTACACCAACTTTTCCTTCAATATTAATGAATGATTTAATTAAAACAAGCTCCTATATCTTGCTGAAATTTTACTTTAAGTTAGTTTTTAAATATTCCAAGTGTACAAAGGTATTTGCACTAGAAACTAGACAAAAAATACTTGGTGATGTTTTGTGTTTTTGCAGTGCGGTCGCCCTGATATGAAACCAGAATCAAATATTCATCTAGAAAATGAGTAGAGTTTCAGCATTTTTCATATATAGGCGCTTAAAAACACTAAATTACAAGTTGCCATTTAAACAGGTCATGAACCGGATCACGATTGTTGCTTTATGAAACTTGAGTGTTGTCAAGGCAACACTCCTACATGAAACCCTTAAACTTGTTTCTAATGTGGACAACTTCAAACACATAAAATACTCTGTCTAAAACCTGAAAGTGAAACATGGAGGCGGTGTGGGGTCCCTGAGCTGCTGGCCTGTCAGGAGACAATTATCCTGCCAATAATGATGATCCTGCTGCTGCTCTCAATACGGGAAGGGAAAGTGAGAATCCCTCCCTGATTGCTTATCTTAGGTGCCTCAACAGAGCGAAAGTATTCCCCCTTTGCTCACTGAATCAGTGTCAGTCATTTGACCTACTTCTCACTCTCACCCCAAATGAAAGGAAGCAGTCCATGAAGAAACGACTTCCAGTCTCCCACTGTGAAACCAGGAGTTTGGAGGCCATCCTTTATCTTTATTTTTTGCAAAAAATCATTATTATTGAACTGCATCACTCCTGGCCTCAACTCTACAAGCATCTGCACTGCAAAAACAGAAAATCTTACCAAGTATTTTTGTCGAGTTTCTACTGTAAATATCTTATTACACTTGGAATAAAACAAAACTAACTTTTCCACAAGACAATTTTAATGATGCTGATATATTTGTAGTACAAACTAGACAAAAAAAAAATCTTGGTAAAATTTTGAGTTTTTACAGTGTAACAGCGGAGTCTGCAGTGAAACACAAAATCCTACCAAGTATTTTTGGTCCAGTTTCTACTGCAAGTATCTTAGTGCACTTGAAAAGAGACCAAAGTAACTTTTCAGCAGGATACAGGAGTTTGATTTAAGTGAATAAATCCTTAATATTGATGAAAAAGTTGTAGTTCCACTGGTTACCTAGCAACGCCAGCCCAGCCCGTCGCCTAGCAACCCAGTTCTAGTTCCACTGCGGATTGTTTCACCAAAACAAAACATCCTTTCATTTTCATCAATATTAAGGAGATATTTACTGAAAACAAAGTTAGTTAGTTTTGTCTTAATGCAAATGTATTTAGGTATTTCCATTAGAAACTAGACAAACTACTTGGTAAGATCTTGTGTTTTTGCAGTTTTGTCTTGTGGGAGGTCAACTGCTCAGCCTCCCTTGTTTGTCCTGTTTCTGTCTCCTTCGGGTTCAGTTTACATAAATGACTCAGGACCATTAAAAAAAGAGAGCCTGACCTGGGATCAGAATGTTTTCACTATTCTCACCCCAGCTGTCAAGTGTTACCAGATCAGACTCTAATTACAGAGCAAATACATGAGTCTGGAGAACTAATGAGAGAAAACAAGTTTTGTTATTTCTCCCCTGGATTGTTTCCATTCCTAACCTTATATATATATATATATATATATATATGCATATTCAGAGTAGCGTTTCAAATAGAAGCAACACAAAAACGCTCCTCTCTCTTAAATAGCAGCTTGGTTTTGGCTTTGAGTGGCAAACTGGGAGTCGGGTAAATCTGTCGGATGATCCGGTCGACGCCTCTCAGTGTGGGAAGCGAACCCAGCGGTGGAGATTTACACGCTCTCTTCTGCCACTTCCTGCCCCCTGTCGGGCCTGTATTTGTTAGCCACACATTTCGTCCAGATGCACAGAGATCTGCACGTGTGTGGGGTCCACATGTGTGCGCGCTGATGCCCGACCCAGGGCAGGTCCAGAACCGCTCACATCCGCGCTGACGGAAAAGTGGACCGGCTGGATGAAAACGTGCATTTTAGAGCCGTTGAAGTAGAACGTCTGCCATGAAGGATGAAAGTATTTCTGCAGAGGTGGAAAAAGTACTGAAAAAACTGGACTCGGGTAAAAGCAGCAAAAAGTTATCAATCATTTAAGATCCAAAAATTACATCATCAGATGGACCAACATATGGAGTTAAGTGGAAAGTTTGGCAATTGAAGGACCAAAATGATAGAAATTCATATAAGTAACAAAAAAATAACAAAATCAGCCAAAAGAAAATTTTCCATATCAGTTTTTTTTATTTAAAAAATTCTGAAACTTGAACAGAAACTGCAGGTTTTTGTCTGTCTGGTGGCTTTTTGGTTAAAACATGTTTGTTTCTCATTCAGTGAGAAGAAAAAACAGAAATTTTACTCAAGTAAGAGGAGAGATACTTCATAATAGAATTACTGAAGTAAAAGCAAAAAGTACAATGGAGTGAAAATGCTCCTTAAAGTACTTTTTTTTTTCTTCAAAAAACGTTAATTGAGTAAATGTATGTAGTTACAATCCAACTCTTGTTATTTAGATAAAAACATTCATTTCTGCGCCATAAAGAACAAAAACATTTAGTACAAAACCAATTAATATTTACAGAAACATTTTGGCAGAGATTCCTTTCTGCTCTGCGACAAAGTTGAAATTTTCCAAATTTTCTTTCATTAAAACCACAAACTTTGATGCATTTAATTTGGCTACATAAAAGTAGCTCTTATTTGTTTTGTTCATCTGAACATGTAGAGCATAAATTGAACAGCAAACATGTGGACAAGTTTAGCATCGCAGCAAAAGGCGGCGATGCTAAACCGCCGCGCTGAAAATAAAACTTCTCAGTTTTATTTGTAAAAAATGTTTGAAAATAAACACATAGTAAGATTTGACTTCTGCTTTGTTGTTCTGCTCTACTTCTCCTTAGTTTTCCATCCATCCATCCATCCATCTTGATAGCTATCATGCTATCTAGCTATGTTGCTATCTTGGCAGCTAGCTGTAGCGAGTGTTTATCCGCCCACTGTGTGTCTTTAAGTGATGTACATAATCTTGCAGGCACTTCATAAACTGATTTGTGGTTTTCTCCCCCTGCGTGTTCAAAGCAGCTCGGTGCTTTCGGCAGCAGGGTCGATGTTTCTTATGAGCTGAAAAAAACAACCGTTTTCCTGTTAAAGGGGCTTTTAGGGAAACCACGGCTGCGCCGACCACAAACGACCTTCTAGAGCTGTTAAAAAGAACGGCTCACCTCTGTTTCCTAATCTTTCCATCCCTGTAAACGACCCACTTCCTTTCTCATCCAAGTAGACTTAATTTTTGTCTCTCCTTATCTGTTTACCGTCGTTATTATCGGTCTAATCTCGGCCTTGGAGCGTTTTCAGAAGGAGTCTGTGGCTCTGCCTGCCATCGCCGGGCGTCATGCCTTTCTCAGGCGCATCTTGACGGCACATGTAGGGAAAATATTTCTTGTATTTGAAAACAGATCACAGCCCGACACGGGGAGCAATAAATTTTCCGTCTCTGGTCAAATTCCCTCCCAAATCCGTCTTCCTGTCAGTTAAAAATCCCAGACAAAGTGCGACTCCAGCTTCCCTCTCGCAGAGGTCGGCAGAAACATTTCTGCTCATAAAATAAGTCATCAACGCTGGAGCTTTGTGGGAACTCTGTGGTTGCTTTTAATTCTGAATACACTCTAAGCAGATCTGATTTATAACAAACTTTCTTCTTATTCAGGGAATCTCTATGGGCTTTTATTGCTCCACCGATCCTAGAAATGATTCAAGTGTTTTCTGTGTTTTACTGAATGCTTTAATTAAATTGACTATAATTACCAAGTAGCAGCAGGTAAAATCGTTTTTATAGTTCTTGTTTCTTAAAAAGCAGAAATCAGAAGAAAAAATTAATTTCATAGTAAGAATTAACCTCGGCTGTTTGTTTAATCTCAACCACTAACAGGTTTTATTCCCAGGATTGTCCTGTATCTAGCTACATTAAAGTTTCCCCACAGCATAATGCGGCCACCGCCAGGTGTGATTAATGTCCATGCACATCTGCATAAATTCAAGTTTGTCTTTCTTTACTGTAAAACTGCAGTATTTTGGAATGAAAAAACTACAAAGTAATAAATATTTACCTTATTGATACAGAACTGCTACATGTTAGCATCTTTATTTGGCTTTTAGTTATTTTTGAGGATGAGGGACAAGGAAGCATTAGCTTCCTCTAATACCGGGTTGGGATAGCACCTTAGCATTAGCTTCCTCTAAATATCATGTTGGGATAGCGCCTTAGCATTAGCTTCCTCTAAATATCATGTTGGGATAGCACCTTAGCATTAGCTTCCTCTAAATATCATGTTGGGATAGCACCTTAGCATTAGCTTCCTCTAAATATCATGTTGGGATAGCGCCTTAGCATTAGCTTCCTCTAATACCGGGTTGGGATAGCACCTTAGCATTAGCTTCCTCTAAATATCATGTTGGGATAGCACATTAGCATTAGCTTCCTTTAAATATCATGTTGGGATAGCACCTTAGCATTAGCTTCCTTTAAATATCATGTTTGGATAGCACCTTAGCATTAGCTTCCTCTAATACCGGGTTGGTGTTGGAGTTTCGTTGTGTTTTACATTTATGTCTCGACTGAAGATACTTTGTGATTTTCTGAAGTCTGAGGTGGGGGATTTATTTTTAGATCAGTTTTTCATTTGGTAAAATATATACTTTTTCTGCCACTATGATTTTAAAACTCACTAAATTAAAGTCTGTGGTTTGAAAGTGACAAAATGTGGAGAGGTTTGGTGATGAAAGGTTCTGTAAGGTAAAAACAGTTTCTCTTGCGTTACCCCAGTTTAACCTGTGAATAATGAGTCAGCGGTGCCAGAAACTGCCGGCTCACATCCTTTATCCTCAGGTTTTCTCACCCAAAGCACCTTTATGAAAAATAAACCCGACCACAAACGCTCCTATCTGCACTTTCCTCTTTCCGTTTGTGCTAAAGCGCAAACGTGCATCAAACTGATCGTGCCGTTTCATATCAACCTGCCAGAGTCTTGAGAACTGGTCTGTCCTTATATTCCACCTTGCTCAGTGTTTCTTCTCCTGCTCTCTTCTGGATCGGGTTCTGTTGATCCAATAAGCTGCTGTCAGATTCAGGGCCAACCGTTTGGGCTGCGCATTCCTCCGCTGGGCGTTCGGCTTCTCTCCTCGCAGCGTCTCTGTTAGGTGGAAAGGTTGGGAATATTTCACTTGGATGGACCCGGATCCCCTCTGGATCCGCTCGCATCGACTCTTTCCAAAGCTGTGATGTTTTATTGGACGTGGAGTTCAGGTGTATTGTGGTGAGATTGAAATGTTTGGAGGGAGGCTGGGATCGGGTTAGGGCCAGGGAACCTCTCACATTAAACACCGACACACACACCGAACCTCTGAGGAGGCTTTAAAAATTTGTCAGCGATCCCCCCCAGCTAATGACGCCCTCAGCTGTGAGAGCTGACCCCCTCCTGCCCTGCAGGCTCCCCGCTCCTCCCCCAGCCGTTCCCCACTCCTTAATGAATGCCAACTGAGGCGCTGCGAGAATCCCAAACCTCAGAGTCCCGCATGTTTCCTCTGAGAGCCCGAAAACCGGGTGATCCTCATCACATCTTAAAGTAGAACTATGAATCAAACACATCTAGTTAGGACTGTTAGACATGAAAACTCATGATGATCCTATTTTCTTGAGGATAAAACTGAAGCCTGTTTTATGAAGGATCCTTGTTTTGAGATTTGATTATTTTTCTTGAATGAGACATAAATATAGATGTGAAATGAAACAGAAGTGGGGACTAGAGTCGTTAAAGGTGATCAGGTTAGGATACAAGCTAAGCAAAAACATGTTAAGTACATTTTGTTTACTCAAAATAGTTCTTAGAGATTTTAAGTCTGTTCAGTTCTGCCTATCTTGGGCTTTAGGGGGTCCTGTCACTTTAAATCCAAATGAGCTGCTGCTGGCCACGCCCCCTAAACTCGCACGTAAAAATATCTGCAAACCGACGCACAGATCTACAACCTAACATCTTTGAAAAGCATTAGTTGAGCCACCTACACAACCAATAAGAATGCAGCAAGTGGTTTCTGGATGGTAGGTCAACAACAAAACACGTCGTCTTTTCCACTGCACAACACATACAGCGGTAAAACCAGCTGACCAGACATGCTGGAGCTCCGCTGGGGTTGCTAGGTAACGGGTGGAATTTGGCTGGGGTTGCTAGGTAACGGGTTGGGGTTCTTTAGGGTTACTAGGTGAGGGACAGTACCTGCTGATTTGTGACGTTGTATTCCAGAGTTTTTTAAAAGACAAATGAGAATAAAGTGGAAATAATGAAATTCTAATATTATGAAGTTTTTGTCATAATATGACTTTATTCTCATATTTTAACAACTTCATTCTTGCATTATTTTGACTTTATTCTCATAATGCTGATTTTATCCTGGTAAAAAAAAAAAAAAAAAGCAATATAAACACAGAGGAAATATTTAATTCAAAATGTTTCAAACTCTTCTAAAAGTAACATTTCATGTCAAACTGTACAGATAAACTTGTGTTTAACACATTTCCTCTGTAGATTCTTCTTCTGCTACCTATTGTTGAAAGGTTTCATACGCAGCGACCCCTGCTGTTTAAAATGAGAACCGCAGTGAAAGTCATGTGGGCCATTCATCAGGTGAAGATGCACCGAACCCTGGGAGGTTCAGTCTTTGTCTCAGCCTTTTCTCTCCCCTCCTCGCCCAAAGCCAAATAAAACCTCTCAGCGACTTCTGTTTTCCTAATCTGTGAACTCTGACAGAGACGCCCTCGTTGAAAGAGAGACGTCTCAACATGGGACGATGTCCTGGTGTCAGGGCGAAGCTGAAATAACGTTCCCTGGAAAGCCTGCGCTGAGGCCACCGGACCACCCTGCCATCTCTGTCAGCGACAGAAATGGCACCCACCTTCACTAATTGGGCCGACTAAAGAAACACTTAAGTGTGTTCCAAGTTGTCCTCATGGCAAGTTTGTACATCTGTAAAAATTTGTAGATTTTTTATTCGGGATGCACCGATTGCAGTTTTCTACCTTACCGATTTTTGTCTGAAATGTTGCTCAATATACCAAAAAGGTTGAGTTGGCAACAATTGGTTGTTAACTGTAAATGACCTGTGCGGCCGGTTTGTCAGTCAAACCTCTCTCTCGGGAGAAATGAAAAGCACAGTAGTTGATAACACCAGTGGATAAGAAAAATAAACGATTTTCCAAAATTAAGGAAATCGACACGGATAAATCGGCTGGCCGGTCAATCGGTGCACCTCTATTTTCCATACGTCCATTTTTGTGTCTACTTTTCTAAAAACAGCACATGAGCTTAAGAAAACATTTTTTGGCAAGAAGTTCATGTTTTTTGGCGTATGGAAAACAAGCCATTTCAAAAATATCCAGAGTGTAACGTCACAAAAAAGTAGGCAGTGTTTTGTCACCTGGCAACCCTGGCCTGTTACCTAGCAACACCAAGCTGAGTTCCAGCACATCTATTCAGCTGGTTTTACTGCTGTATGCTCTGTACAATGGCTGCTGGAAAAGACAAAGTGTTATGTTGTAGACAATCCATCCAGAAACAACTTGCTGCATTCTGGTTGGTTGTACAGGAGGCTCCACTTCTGCTTTTCAAAGATGTGCGGTTGCATAATTGCGCATCTGTTTGCGGCCGTTTTCATGTGTGAGTGTAAACTTTGAGTTGGGGGGCGTGGCCAGCAGCAGCTTATTTGAGTTTAAAGTGACAGGATGCTTTAAAACAGCTGAGAACTGAGCAGACTACACTCTCATTATCTAAGATGATGTTTTGTATAGGCCATACAGCAATCTAAACTGTTCGAGAAAACATTATTGGTTAGATGCCATTTGTCGCTGTGGTAATGTGCTCACTTCCTCATGTTAGCGCAACAACATTTTGACCGTTAATCAACAGAGGAATGTTTAGTGTCAGAGAGGCAGATTAGTTTGCGTGTCACTGAACTCCCAGCTGGCGGAGCATCCAGGAACGGCTGAACTGCTGCAGCAGCTCCTCGGTTTCAAAGCTTGGAGTCACATCCCACTCTAAAGGTGCAGCACCTGAAAAGGGAAGCAGCCAGAAGGGGTCACTGTTGTTTTCGTTTCTCTACTGAATTAAGTTTATTTTATCAGTTTATCCTGTGAGAAAGAAAGAGAAAAAAAAAAAAATTAAGTGGAATTGTTGGTGGAAGGCAGCAATAAAACGAGATCATATTCAGTTCTTTGTTTTTAAAGACAAAGGTTGTTTCAAAATAATGCCATTGTTTTATTTACTACCCCATTAATGATAGATACTATTTTCGGCAAAAAAAATGTTTAAGGAAAGAAATTTAGTTATTTGCAACATTTAATGTATTTCTAATATTATGTAAGAAAAAATCGCTTAAATGTGTAGAAGAAAAATTAGTAGAATGTGCAAAACTTTTTACATAATTAATCATAAAATTTTCAATAGAATAATCAATGACTTAAAGAAATTGTATGTTGAGGTCTTACTATAGAGCACGTGTCAAACTCAAGGCCCGGGGGCCAACTTTGGTCCACTGCAGCTTCTTATGTGGCCCTCAAGACTGTAAAGGCAAGCAATAAATAGAGGCTTCACGGTAACAGTCGCACTTAAATATTATTTATATTTCCATTCTGCCCAGTTACATCAGTCGGTTATCGAGTTTTTGTAATCCCGCAAAATGAACAGATCCTTTTCACGCTAATGCATGGTCATGAGTTTATTGCAAATTCTATGCAAAATTATGAAAAACTTTTGAGTTAGTGATGCCAACTCCCACCTGCAGGTGGCAGTATTTCTTGATTCTATTACACTGCTGCCTCAAAATTACTTACAATGCCAGTAAAAAAAAGTCACATTTATCGTCAAATATTTGCAGATATTTCTGAATTATCTTCATAAAATCAGTGACTTTTGCTTGCTGATGTGTTTCTGGCACAACCGGCCCTTTAAGAACATTCGTGATCTTGATGCTCCTGCAGATCTGAGCTGTAATACAGACCAGATTTCTGTTTGTGAGGGAACAGCTAACACTTTCTGCTCATGTCTGTGTTAGCGGGCTGTGAGGGTTTAAACAGACGCCCTCTCTCTGTTTAACCTTCTCGCTGATCTGCCAGATGCGCCGCGCAGCACCAGACCCTGGAAGAGTCCTTCAGCTGAGCAGCACGTGGACTGCACCATATTTAGTCATTAGGCTCCAACGCAGTCCGTCTAAATCTGTCCCACCGCTGTTTCTCCGTGTGCTGATCTGCTTCTCGTTATTTCATTACATCTACTTGTCACTTTTGCTGCCTGCCATTTATCTTTCATGCTGCTAACTGTTTTCCTTCACTTCCTTTAATTTCTCTCTCCTCTTTTCCATTTTTCTCTGTCATTATAATTGGCCTTTTCTCCACATGTTCAGACGTTGGTAATTAGAAGCCAACAAATTGCAAAAATCAATCAGTTTTGTGTCCATAATCTTCCCAGACACCTCCAGCTTCACCACGATTGTTTTCTTTACGGAGTGCTTTTCCTGACAAACCCTCAGTTAAACTCGGACATGACTTTAAATACTGACATTTGTAAAGTTACACAGTAATTTCTCTACTGCTTCTATAAACAAGTTAAATTAAAAAAAAAAAAACGCCATGTTAATGTTTTTGGTTTCAAAATCACCGAGTGACCCCAGGTCGTTACCTAGCAACACAACCAAACCTTCCCTGCTACCTAGCAACCCCAGCAGAGCTCCAGCGCTGTACAATGGTTACTGGAAAAGATGAGGGTTTTGTTGTTGACTTACAATCCAGAAACCACTTGATGCATTCTTATTGGTTGTGCAGGAGGCTCCATAACTCCTGCAAAAGGAAATCACAGCAAAAGTGTACAGAAAAATCTATAAATCAAGTCATAATTGATTTCTGTTTTCAGCCATTTTCACTTGCAAATGTAAATGTTGAGTTTGGGGGGCGTGGCCAGCAGCAGCCTATTTGGATTTAAAGTGACAGGACGCTTAGTTGACAGATTAAAATCTTGTCTAAGAATGATTTTGTGCAAAAATGTAACGAATGCATCTTGTGTACCGTGTAGAGCCATGGAGCCCAAAGTGGGTCCTGCATGTTTTAGTCTCTCCCTGGTTTAACGCACCTGGATCCAATGATGGCTCATTAGAGGCCTGCGAAGAACATCGTCATGCTGAAAAGACTGTTCCTACCACCGGGGTAGGAACAGCCACTGCTAAAACATGCAGTCGAACCTGCATGTTTTAGGTTCGACTAAAACATGCAGGATGCCGGACCTTCAGGACCCACTTTGGGCACCCCTGCTGCAGACCGATCCTAAACCGTTCAAGGAAGCATAATCGTTCACCTTAAGCTTGTTTTGACTTTATACGGAAAGATTTGAAGTGGAAAGTGTTGCAAAAAAGTATTTTATTTAAATGACTTTAGTGGATGAGCAGCTGTACTCCATCGTCCGCCTTGTAACTCCCAACCCCAGCCTGAGAACAGCCAAACGGCTGCGCTTATGAGCGCTGAAGAGTGGTCCCATTTACCAGACCTCTTGCTTCTTTATTGGGGGTTGCTGGCTTTGGACCCTTTGCACAAGAAAAGAACTTCTGTTTCTTTCTATTTTGGACTTAAACCCCTGAAAGCCTCGACTGAACTGGATACAGAGGCGGCCTTTTGTTGCACCACCATGAAGAGGGATGCTGTAGTAAAAGAGAATGTGGGGGTATGAAGAGGCGGCTGGGCTTCATTGTAATTTAATAAACACCTTCAAAAGAGCATTGCAGAAACTTCTCCACTCCTCAGCTGTTTTTAGTGAAATCTTCCAGATTTGATAAAATAAAAAAAAAGGGGGAGGGGGATTAGGGGAGGAAAAGCTTCAGGCGATTCATACGTTTCTTTCTTTTAGCCAGGGATTTTTCTCCCAGCACCACCCAAATCTTTCTCTCACTGCGGCGGAGTGGCCTCTCGCCCGGCTGCGAGCATTTCAGTGCAGGTATCTGTCTGCACCCGCAGCCTTAGAGGCTTCAACGGAGCGCCGGGGCCGTAAATCCCCTAAGTTGCAGAATAGTCTTCAATAACCATCACTTCTGGGGAATTTTATGGGTCGATGAAAGAAGATAATGCCGACTTTATCTGCTAAAACCAGAGCTGCAATGGCTGATCCCTGGTAAATTTAAAAATGACAACCAAACACATTGTAAGAGACTTAACTCATCTTAACTTAACTCATGTTAAAGGATGGATATTTATTACAATAAGAATTGTTCCATATTGATATGGAAGAAGTATAAGTTATTGTTTCCAATAATGTGGATCAAAGCTTCAAAAGGTTGATGTGCATTTCATTTTATGCAGTGGATGCTTGGTACTTGATAAACCAAGCCTACTTCAAAAGTTCAAACATCAAATATGCATTAATGTCCTTATCTCCATTTTTGTGGGTTCAGCCAATCAGCTCCAGGGAAAATCAATGGCGCTCCTGGATTGGCTGCTTCACAAACCCCAGGCAATAACATGTCAAGTCGCTCTGCAACAAGCTGCACATTTATTGGAAAACAAAAGTGGAAAACTTTTTGCATATTCCATCTCCTACAAATGAATGGCGAACCAACATGTCTGTATTATCCTGGCTGGTGATACAGGCCAGCATAGAAAACTCACTTTCATTTTAGCAAACTGAAGAGTGGCTTCTGTGTCACGTCAATATTTTACCTCTCAGAAAGTTCCTTCAGTCATTTTATTTATCCACTTGGGATCTTTTTCAATTTAAAAATTGGCTTTAACTAAGATTTTTTGTTGTGAAATGATGCTACGACCCAAAGCTGTGGAAGGGACTCTTGTTCTCTTTTGTCAAGACTTTCTCTTTCAGCTGAGGTTCGACCAAAGTCGCACGCAGTTCACAGCTTTGCACTCCCACATGGGGATTATGCGGGTGACTTCTGCCGTGCTTTTCAAGCCTGACCAGAAGGTGGGGGCAGTTTTGACCTGAATAGCAGAAATGAATGAGCGAGAGCCATTGAAATTCAAGATGCAGTCACTTGCAGCCTCTAATGTCTCTCTTTAAATGGTCACTTCCTTTCACTTGGGGCCCTCATTTAACTGTCTGATCCTTGACATGCTTTTAGTCAACGAAAACATTCACTCTGGCACTAGAGATTCATTTGAAGCTCCTTTATATGGGCAAGCTTAATGTGGGTTTAAAGACGTGGCTTTGTTTTATGTGGTAGATCAGTGTCAATTTCCATCTTCTGTCCTCTTATGGTAAAAATATGCCTGTGACATTGACCTTTCTGCCCGTTTCTCTCTCTTACAGGAAGGACTGGAGTGAAGGGCCACTGAACTCAGACACTCTCCTTTCACTGAGTGACAGAAACTCACACAGGGGGGAAACACTCGGACGCATCCTTCCAGGCCTTCAGCGTTCTGCACAGCCCAAAGTTTACAGAAGTCAACTCCGGCCCTTTCAGCAGGATGAGGGAACCCCTGAGGTGCCTGCTGGGCTTGTTCTTCCTGCTAACTTCAGTCTCCACTCACAGTGCCACCAATCCTTTTGCAGGACAGCAGACATCCTTGGACCCTTGCTATGATGAGGCCGGAGCTGCAAGACGATGCATCCCTGAGTTTATAAATGCCGCCTTTGGTAAGGAGGTGACCGTGTCCAGCGTCTGTGGCCGGCCTCCTTCCCGTTCCTGCAGTGTTGTTGAGCGCAGCGACGATCGCCCGTCTGTACGCGCGTGTCAGATTTGCGATGCATCCGACCCTCGGCGTGCCCACCCTGCCTCTTATCTTACAGACCTCAACTCAGCCCACAATCTCACCTGCTGGCAGTCGGAGAATCTGAACACATCGCCCCACAACGTGACTCTCACCCTCTCTTTGGGGAAGAAGTTTGAGATCACGTACGTCAGTCTGCAGTTCTGCTCGCCTCGACCCGAATCCCTAGCGATATACAAAAGCATGGACTACGGCAAGACATGGATGCCGTATCAGTTTTACTCGTCACAATGCAGACGCATGTACAACAGGCCCAACAAAGCAACTATTACCAAACAAAATGAGCAGGAGGCGTTGTGCACAGACGGCCACACTGAAATGTACCCTCTCTCTGGAGGACTTATTGCTTTCAGCACTCTGGACGGACGGCCCTCTGGTAAAGACTTTGACAACAGCCCCGTCCTCCAGGACTGGGTCACAGTCACTGATATTCGTGTCGTCTTCAGTCGGCCGCAGCTCCCCAGAGAGCTGGCGCTGGGCTCTGGAAGCAACGTTGGAGGAAGGGACGACGACCCGATGGCGGTAACGTCAACGTTACCGACGTACTTCTATGCCGTGGGAGACTTCCAGGTCGGTGGAAGGTGCAAATGCAACGGGCATGCCTCGCGATGTCTAAAAGACAAGGAGGGGAAGCTGGTGTGTGACTGTAAACACAACACAGAGGGGCCTGAATGCGATCGGTGCAAACCTTTTCACTACGACCGACCGTGGCAGAGAGCCAACGCTCGAGAGGCCAACGAGTGTCTGCGTAAGTCCTTCTGCTTCTCTTCCATTTCAACATTAGTAGCTAATGCTTTCTGTGCTGCAGTTGTTAAATCCTTCAAATATTTATGGAGGTTGTGAACAGAGGTGCAGAAAAAACATTCTATAAAGCAGAAGGGTCAAACTCATTTTCATTTTGAGCCAAATAAAAAATCGGAATCTTCTTAAAGGGCTGGTTGTGCCAGAATATATTGATAAAAACATCCTACACTGTCAAAATATGAATAAATAGCTGTTTGTTGCAGAATTCAATATGTTTCTTAAAATTAAATCATCGCTGATCAGTCCCTCCCAGGTTTTCTGATTGTTTTTGTATTGTTTCCAAACAAAATCATACTAATTTAGAAATATTTGTAAGGAATTTTGCGCTAATGTATGATGTTAAATGTAACTTTTTGCTACTCGGCGTATTGACCACAGGCTATAACTTGACATCACGTAATCCTGAGGCAGCAGTCACTTAAACTGAATGTTTTTGACCAATTTTGAGAAAAGATCGCAGCAAAATCAAACAGAAAATGCGGGAATCTGTTGATTTTGTGTGAATTTTGCGAATTTGTGAAAAACTGGAGACTTACTGACTTAATTTGGAGTCTAGAGGGCCATATAAAAAGCTACGGCGGGCCAGATTTGGCCCCCGGGCCTCGAGTTTGACACCTGAGCTATAAAGAATCACAATTCGTAGTCCTGGGATTCGTGAATTGATTCAAAATGCTCAAAATTTGATTTTAAAAGTTTAAATTTTATGTGTCAGAGCCATCGTAAATATTTTGAATAATTCTTTCACATTTTTTTATTAAGCTAACCTAATAATAGTAATTTAAGTTGCAGAATTTTATACACAAACCTACGTTTGTTTAAATCTGATATATTTAACACAAGTTTAATGGAAACTTATAGTTACATATTCTATTAATTTATACTCTCTTTTCCTTTTTCCAGTCACATAATTTAAACAGAATTTCTACGCAGCTGGAATAGAAAAATCAGCTCCTGAATCAAACTGTGACTCTAAAAATCTAATTTAATTGAATTAAATTAGATTTAATGTAAAGCCGAATGGCTGAGCTACATTTTGCTAACTTTTTGTAAAATATTTATATCCAACATATGAAATCAGTTGACTGATTTAAAACTCATTTCTTGAGAAGGAAACGATTTAGGTTTCCAATATAAATTGTGTTTTCAGGTATTTATTGTAGCAGATTTTACAACAGACTATTACAGCCATTTTAGATTTAAAAGACACGGAGGAGTAAATTTCCCTCAAGTAAGTGTTGATGTTCTCTGATGTCAAAATTTTCTCAATTTCAATTTTTAAAAATGTAAAATTTTCATGATTAAAGGGATACATTTATGATAATAAACCCCTGTGACATCGCAAAGTCAAAAACTCTAAAAACTATATTTGTGACAAAAATAATTCCAGAAGTCCTTATGAGATGTTATTTTCCATAATTAAATGTTTAAATTTACAAAGTTAAAACTAAGATATTAAACTTGAAGCTCATCTCTTATGTTTTATATTTTTCTCTGATTAATTCAAAAGCTTTTTTCTTACTGATTTTTGACTGTTGATGTTGTAATCTTATTTTCTCTTGTTTGACATCAGAGATTTTCCATTTTTTTGTGTGTAAATATGTTAAATTAATCTAGAAATGTAAATGCTTTTGGAGGAAACGTTCTCTTCATATTACTTTTTTCTTTTCACTACAATAATATGCTGTTTTATAGATCGGCTGGTGTTTATCCAGGTAAACATTTAAAACTCCATCCATCCTTGCTATGCTTTATGATCAACGCCTGATAATTGTAGAAATATGAGCCATAAATTCATAGTAAGGTTTTGAGAAGCTGAACAAAATTTACTTAATTTAATAACAGAATCCATTTCCATCGTTTGACATTTTCCTCCTTGCATTTAATTCAAAGGGTTTGTACTTTACTAGTTTGTTTTGTGAAGGGAGAAAAACTCTTTACTGCTAGCAAGTCTAAACACAGGATGACAGGATCTGGAGTCGCTGGCGCTCTGCAGAGCGCCGCCATCCAAGAATGTTATTTGGCTGCTTTCTGTGCAAGTCATCCCGTCGCTTCATGAAACCCAACCAGGAAAAACTCCCAGCATGTCGAGCAGGAAAGTTGATTATATTGCATTTGATTAAAGATGAAGTTATATCAGTGCACTGGCTTCAGCCTTGTGTTTGTTCTGCTAGCATAAATAGAGCCAGTTTTGCTTGTCACAGGAATTTGTTAGCGTAGGAAAATAAAACCGTATTAGAAACCGCTGTCCCCACTTTAACCTTTGCTCACTGAAATGAAATTACAGCCAGAGGGAGGAAAAGAAACAGTGTGTATTTTTCTAACATGTTGTAATTACCCAGTGAGCATGCCTGAGGTCATATTTAGCACTGAACAGTGCCAGATTTGTTTAAAGGGGACCAGGAGTGACAGAGCCAGAGGTAAGGCCGTTCCAGCCAACAAATCCATCCTTTCCTCACCAGCTACTCTGAGTCTCAGCTTGGCTTCAGATGGGACTTTAAAGCCTCCATTTACTCAATGCAGACAGATGCAAACGCACTCACAAGCCTTTCTTCAACAATATCCTGTCAATCCCTCAGTGGGCTCTCGCTCACACTTTTCCACACGCCCTCTTTCAAACGGGCTGCTTGCGAAGTGTTGTACCTGCTTCCCGTAAACCTCTTTGCTGTGGGATTGATCTGTCCAGAGTCGCTGGACAAAACAACCAGATTTCTGCTGGCCAACTTCAATGACCTCATCCTTGTGCTCAGGCAGGGCGGTTCAGGCCCGGTTGCTGTTGCACGCTATACCTGCTCATGCATTTAAACATGCCAGAAAGCTACTCCCACTTCTCTGGGACTTTCAGCTCCAAAGCGTCTGCAGAGGTTTAGAGTAACTGTGTTGAGAACGTCTGTCTTTGTTTTTCTGTTTTATGCCTTCCTGAAGTGCTGGACCAGAGCGCTTACTCCACATGTGTCAAACTCAAGGCCCGGGGGCCAAATCTGGCGCGACGTAGCGTTTTATGTGGCCCTCTGGACTCCAGACGCAAAATTACATCAATCAGTCCCTCCAGCTTTTGGCAGAAATTTACGCAAAATCAATAAATCCCAGAATTTATTTTGCACTAGTGCAAAATTGTGAGTTTATTGCAAAAAGTGTCAAAAATCTTGGGCTGAAGTGATGCCAACTCCCACCTCCAGGTGGCAGTATTTCTTACTTCTGCTGCACTGCTGCCTTAGATTCACTTGATGTCACGTTACACTGCAAAAACATTAAATCTCAGAGAGTATTTTTGGTTTGGTTTCTTCACTTGAAGCTTGTTTTACGTCAGCGATTCCTCAATATTGATGAAAAAGTTAGTTTCACTGGCAAAATAATTTAAATTGTAACATGAAAAAATGTGTTGTTAAAGGAGACATAAACGTGGAGCTACAAATTTTTCATCAATATTAAGAGATTTCACTGCAAAAACAAAACCTAAGTATTTTTGGTCTAGTTTCTAGTGTAAATATCTTAGTACAGTTTAAATAAGACAAAACTAACTTACAAGGAACTTTTCAGCAAAATATATGAGCTTGTATTAAATTTTGTAAGCAGTGATAAAAATGTACTAGTTCCTCTGGTTGTTTATTTCACTAATGATCAGACATTTTCCCATGTTATAAGTGGATTAATCTGCTAATTAATATATTTTTTAACTGATATTAAGAAATTATTAACTTAAGACAAACTCCTATATCCTGCTGAAAAGTTATTTGTAAGTTAATTTTGTCTTAATTCAAGTGTATAAAGACATTAGATAAAAATACTTTATTTATGTGGCCCTCTGGAGTCTTGAGGGCCACATAAACAGCTTTGGCGGGCCAGATGTGGCCCGCGGGCCTCGAGTTTGACACATATGCCCTAATTAGTCGTCTCTTAAATTTTTACCTCAAACAAGAAAAACTTCCAGTGACTGGTTTGTGTAATTCTTCTCCAGTTTTTCTCAAAGTTTGACAAGCTTTGCACCAAGATAACGTCTGCTGTCTTGGCAAGCTCACACACTCTGTCCAGACACAATCCATGCACACGCACACACACACACACACACACACACCTATGTGCCGCCTACATCGCTATGAATCGTCCCTGAACACACAGGTTTACAAATCCCTGCTGAAGCGGTGGAAGACGGCAGCCTCATAAACGGCGGTGTGTGTTTGCGTTGAGGGAGACGTGGTGGAAAAAGCCGTGATTTATCTCCGCTCAGCCTGAACCGCAGGACAGAATGAGGAAACAAATGGATAAGAGCAATTTGGCTTCTGGCTGTGATGGAGCGCTAGCTTTTCTGTTGGCATAGCTGAAGTCATAATGTAAATACTTCGTGTTGATTTAAAAATCCGGGGCACTATATCATGCCTTAATAGAGTCTGCTGCTCCGCCATGACGGACATCAAAACATCTGGCAACCTAATGTCGCTTTTATTTGATTTCACTTTAAAATGCTCATAGGATGCTGCGCGGTTGGCTGCATAAACAGACCAGGACACAAACCAAACGTGTTATTTTATTGTATAACTTCTAATGGAGAAAGATTTGGCAGCGATGGACAGCAACCGTCAATCAAAATGACTGGCAGCTTCGGTATGATCACAGATTTACAGCAAAAACTTTTTACAAGGTTAGAAAATTAACGTTTATAAACTTTATAAGTATGAGAAAGATATCAAATGTCGCATCATGGAGAAGTTCCAGTCTAACCGTTTATAACCATGGAGACGATGCCGCATCATCATGTAGCCTAGCATTTACGGAAAAGCTGGTTAGCATCTCGTCTTTTGTTAGTTTTCGAGATTTGAAGGGAAACTCTGTTAATGACGTAGTGGCATAAATTATGTGGTGTGAATTCAGGAAAAGTTGGTAACTGGATCAACGCGTCGAAAGAAAATTATGTTAGCAGAAAGACATTTTTTATTACAAATAAAAAAATCTCTTTCTGCATCAAGGACCTGAGCTGGACGGGTAAAAATGCATCATTCATGAATTGCAGTTGGGAGCCACACAAAACTGCAATTTGTGCAGTTTTGTGCACAAATTGCCATAAATCTGCTTCTCCTGATTCCTGGAGAAGCAGTAGCGCTGTCTCTGCTTGGCTGTGGCACCGAGCTATTCTGTTCTGCAGAACTTCCTCCACCTCATTCCTGACTCAAACCACAGGAAGTCCAGAAAACTGGATGCCAGACCCCATCCATCCCTAATGGGCCGGCTGAGCCCAGCGTGGCAGCAGAGACACCGGCATGCATTCATGGCATGGAGTAGAAAGGCAAAGGCTGAAGGCCAGACATGCAGGTGAAGCTGCTCTGCTGCAGAGTTTGGCTGCGGTGCTGAATATTTAGAAGAGGGAATTTAACATCTTGACTCAATGAGATGGTTCTGGTTCTGCGTAATCATTGGAAATTAAATCAATCAATCCAATAACCTTCGGAGTTTCAGAATTTTAATGTTTTTCTGGGATGGGTCTGTTTCAGGCCGCACTGCAAAAACAGAAAACCTTAGTATTTTGTGTCTAATTTTCAGTTCAAATGTATTAATACACTCGAATTAAGATAAAACCAACTTACAAGCAACTTTTAAGCAAGATAAAGAAGCTTGTTTTTAGTCAATACTAACTTAATATTAATAAAAAAGTTATATTTCCAGTGTCAGATTATTTAACTTATAACAAGACATTTTCCCCCAGGTTATAAGCAAAACAATGAAACTGGGACTCTTTCATCAATATTAAGGAATTATTGACATAAAATAACTTCCTTTAATGCTTAAAAGTTACTCGCAAGTTAGTTTAGTGTAATAATATATTTGAACAAGAAATGAGACTAAAAATATTTGGTAAGATTTTGTGGTTTTACAGTGCAGAATCCAAGTAACTCAACACATTCAAACATTATGTGTAACAACACTTAAAAACACTAAATCTTACCAAGCATCTTTGGTGTTTTCAAGTGCAAATATTTTAGTTAACATGAGACAAAACTAACTCAAGTTTCAGGAGAACACAGAAGCTTTTTAAAGTACATAATTTCTTAATACTGATGAAAAAGTTCTAATCCCACTAACAGATTATTTAATTTCTAACATGGGAAAATATCTTGTAACCAGAAATATGTCTGCCAGTGGAACCAGTACTTTTAAAAATCGATATCAATAAATTATTGACTTAAAATAAGCTCCTATATCTTGCTAAAAAGTTACTTATAAGTTGGTTTTGTGAAGCTGCTTTTATGATTTGGACCTACAAATTATTCATATTGTTTAATTAAATGCAGTTTGTTGATGTAGAGCAGGTACAACAAAAATAAAATCACAATAATCAAATTTTTGCCTTTGAAATTTAATGATTTTCAGTTTGGTGATTTTGGCCAAAACTTGCAAACACCAAAATCAACCGATGTCGTATTTAATCCCTATTTTCCCTCCTTACATCACATAGATAATATTTCTGCTGTTAGATTATATCTGCAACACACTGGTACTCCTTTCGTACCAGCAGGAGTACAAACACTTTACCTGACGGCTGTGCAGAGGCATGTAGGGGGTCTGTGGCTTTGCTGGGCTCTGCCCCTGTTTTTTGAGAGCGATGTTTTGAAGTAGCGATAGCTCGAAAGGGAAAACGTTGTGATCCAGCAGCCTGACTCGTGTGTCACAAGCAAAACGGCGGCCAGGAACAGTTGCTCAGAACATGGCACAGATGAAGCCAACTGAGCTGGAAACACTGAAAAAACCACTGAAGTACAAACTCCCCCTGTATTATTTTCACTTTGGTAAATTTCTCTCCTCAATAACCTCACTGACAGGCGGCAGATGGTTATTCCATGCTGATTAGACTTCCAAAATAGCCTCCCCCCCCCACACCGTCTCAAGGGCAGGCAGAGGTCACGCCCCGTCATCCAGCAGCTTGGCCAACAGGCTTTTTACACCTGCAGATCCTGAAATCTACCACATTCAATTGGTACCATTTGGCTAGCGTGAACAGTAATATCTTTATCTACATTATATTTAATCATTACATGCAGAAGAATAGGATTTACTTGCTTTTTTCTGTTGTTCTGAGAAAAACTTAGTTAGAAAACTGATCAGATATCATGGCTGGCGGTTAAGAGAGGAACAATCTTTATTTATGTCACTTAAAGGAATAATTCTGGATCTATTTAGTGATGATATAATAAAAAGTTACTATATTCACATTTTGCATTTTCTATGCTTCAATTTTGGTCTCTATTGCTTCTAAAAAAAACTTAAATGCTTTAAAAAAAACTGTTGATTTTTTGGAAATAAGTTTATGTTTTTTGGCGACTGGAAAATAAATAATTTCAAAAGCTTTCAGAATGTAAAGTCACAACTCAGTAGGCACTGCACCGTTACCTAGCAACCCCAGCAGAGTTCCAGCCTGTTACCTAGCAACCCTAGCAGAGTGCCAGCCTGTTACCTAGCAACCCCAGCAGAGTTCCAGCCTGTTACCTAGCAACCCCAGCAGAGTTCCAGCCTGTTACCAAGCAACCCTAGCAGAGCTACAACCTGTTACCTAGCAACCCCAGGAGAGCCTCAGAACATTTGGCCATCTGTTTATTTTTTAAACTTTTAAAACTTAAAAAAATAGTCAGAAAAAAAAATAAGTTCTTTAAATGAACAGTATCAAACTCAGGATGATCTGAATGAAATTAGCATTTGGTTGCTAATGGCTACCAAACAATATTTACATGAATTTGCACCAGCAGTATTACAGGCTATTTTATTAGATAAAATCTTGTTTCTATTGGCTCTGGTAGGTTTCAGATTTACATCCAGGGTCCATGTTAGGCTCATATCAGCTGGACTTCAGGAAGGAATTACACTGAAAAATAAAATGAAATAAACAGAGCTCTTAAAAAACTTGTGTTAATTGGTAACAAGTAACTATAGTTTGTCAAACTTACATTATTTACCTTTTTTACTGAATCTCACTTCAAAAATCCCGAACTATCCATTTAAAGTGTCTTAACCAGTTTTTAAATTTTTTAAAAAAACATTACAAAAGCTGTTTTAATATTGTTTTTGTAGTAAACAAAGTTAGCAACATGATGAGGTCATCAGACAGGAGGTGCATGAGCTTCGGCTGTCTGTGAAGAAACTCAGGAGTTTGTTCAGTGTGATTAGTTTACGCTGCAGCTTTGCTGTTTGACTTTATTCTCTCTGTCAGGGTTTCGCTCTGGGCCGCGGCCAACCCGAAGGGGATTGATGCGATCCTGTTTTTGAGAAACCACCCAGAAAGGCTTTTCTTGCAGAAAGAAATGGAACATGGAGAAACGATTGTTAAAGACAGCGAAGTGTCAAGTATCAGACTCAATGCCACGGAGGTTTTAAAGCGCCAATGCATGTGCGAACGCCACATGTGGCCTAGTTGTGCCTTGCAGTGTTTCATCCCAGTGCCAAAGCAAACTGGGGAAGCTGCAGAACCAGTGCCCACCCTGCTTTCCCTGGCCCACGCTGCTTCTTCCTCACAGATGGTAGTAATCACCTCCCGAGGTGCCCGTCACCGTTCGGCCTCTCCTCCTCTCTACGCTGACTTTTGTCAACTGTTTGCCAGGAGATGTTTCTCCTCTCCTGCTACTTATTTTACCTACTTTTTCCTGAGTTCTTTGTGTTTTTGTAACAGAATTTATATGCTGTTGCAAACTCCCTCTGCTTTATTGCATGAGAAAATGTGTGTTTTGGCTGCCCGTCGGTCTTACTGGTTGCAGCCAGAACTGGAGACTATTGGGATAAAATACGTCTTTCAAAAGTATTCATACACCTTGAACCTTTTTATGTTATGTCAAATTACAGCCGCGCACTGTAACACATTTTATTGGAGTTTTATGTGACAGAGCAACACAAAGTTGTGCGTAGTGGTGAGCTGGAAGATTTATATTTTACTTGCAAGACTTGAAAAGTGCTGAGTGCAGCAAAAATGCACCGCAAAAAAACACAAATCCGACCAAGTTTTCCTGGTCTAGTTTTAGTGCAAATATCTTAGAATACATGAAATAAGACAACATTAATTTACAATTAACTGTGACGTCACATGCACAAGATCCCGCCCCGTCTCTGCTGGAGGGCAAAACGCTAACAGTGACTAGCATTGGTTTTAGCTATTAAGTTGTCAAAATAACATGCTAAATCTATAATGTGCGCCTGATATATAAAAGAAAAAGGGACGCAGTGCTTTGCTACTAACTGTCAACACTACGACAATTATACAACAGGGCCAGGAAAAAGTTTAAATTAAGAATAAGAGCATGAATATGAACGCGTAACTATCTGAGGAATTCTTAAGAGTTGAACTTTATTCACTGAAAGTTTATAAAACTACACATTTTACCTGGAAAAAAAAAAATTTAAGGGACGATAAGTGAAGTAAATGTTTTGAAAGTTGGGGGGGAAAAAGGCACTAATCAAAAAATTAGGTTTGATATTAGCAGATTAGTGGAAGCATCAACAGTTTCTGACAGGTTTTAGTTTAATAACTGGCTACAAATCTTGAAATGTAAAAATGTAATGCAAGAAAGAGCATTTCTTCATAAACCATAACTAAAGAAAAAGCACTCTTGTTTTCTACCAACCATAATAGTTATAATAAGATTTATCTTTTAAAACTCACTGTTTCACTTGATGGAAATTCAGGCCCCATATTGTTTACCTCTTTCTGCTTTTTTGTGTTTTTCTCCTTTTAAACGTGAACTTTCAAGTTAATTCTCAACTATTTCTGTTATCTTTGGCAGAGTTAATGAATTTAAACAGTATATTCCATCTGTCACTTTGTTTTCCCAAACCAGCCAAGTCCTTGTAGTTGTATATGCCGTCAGTAAAGTCAGACATAGAGCAGCTCCAGTTTCCCTCGGCTCACATTGATACACTGATCTGACTGCAGACGCCGTTTCCTCCGCAGGATTTAGACTGCAGGGTGGAAAAACTGGTAGCAGAGTGGAGATAACAATATTTAGATGTGAGGAAGCAAACTGGACCAGTGAAAGAGAACAGAGCCGAAGACACAACTCTGCACCAACCTGGCAACTCTCCCGGGTAATCTAGTCAAAGTTTCTTCCTGTTTGATGCCATGCAGAAAGAGAAAACAAACTTTCTAGAGATAGAAAGTTGCAAATAATAGTTTATAAATCTGTTGTGTTTTTTAGGCAGACTTGTGAGGTCTGTTACAGTAATCAGTGCGTATAAAATAAACAAATGGATGAGTTTCTCAAGATCTTGCTGCGACTTTAGTCCTTTAATCCTGGAAATGCTCTTCATGTGATAGAAGACTGACTTTGTAATGGTCTTTATGTGACTATGGGGGCGCTGCAGCAACAACAACTGAAGGCAACAGCATGAAAACCTCTAAAGGCACTGAGTGAAACTTTCTTATTCACAAAATGTAAACAAAACTGGAGATTTTAGTGGCTGAAGGATAAAGACCATGTGCCATTTCTCCCGCTAGCGCTAGAATAGTCAATTTGTTTTGGTTGTATTTACCCAATTCCTCATTTTGGAGCGGTCTATCTTGTATGGCACAAACCCACCTCTAGATGGGACGTTTGCGATATCAGACCAAACCAAAAATCACCTCAAGCAAGAGTAAAATCTTTCTTGCAAAACTTAGGAAGTTAATTAAAATTTTGCTGTTTCCATCAACCGTTTTTAATGTGACACTGCAAAATATCCACAAGTTGACGGAAACACGGTTCACCCCTGATAGTCCATATATAACGCATATTTTGTTGTATTTACCCACAATGCCCTGCGTTGTAGTCCACTTCCTGCTTTTGGATCGGTGTTTGGTACAGTTGGCGTTCACTTATGCATTTGAGTTCACTTCAACCAAACTGAGACGAAGGTGTGTAGATGAATCGGTTATTTTGGTCCATATAAGAGTTAGCATTCACACTTCCTCAAACGAACCGGACTTTCTAGACAAACGGACTGGAGTCGGATTAAAGTGGATTAAACAGAACTGGTGCAAACAGACCATTAAATAAACTATTGATACTGAATAGAACTGACAGTAACAGTGTTTTCTACCTGGTAGTAATCAGTATGGTGAGATCTGTGTTTTGAAAAAGATCATAATTTTGAGTTTGACTCGTCTGAAAATCATCCAGTTCTGGATCTTTTCACTGCAGCATTTGATATGTGTGGAAAGTGGAGTGAAAGAGGAGAAATTATGAGAATTAGGGGGGACTTTAGGTTGAAGAGAGCTGTAAAGAGACTGCTCTTAAGATCACAGTTTGAGGCTAACCACAAAGCGGAGAGAGTGGGGGACTGAAATGTGGTCAAAGACGCGTCTAAACGAGGAGAAAGCGGACCTGAAGTTGCCTCGTTAGAGAGAGGCAGAAGCCAACGGCTTTATAGTTTCTCGTTAGCGTCTTTTATCTGTTGGGCTCAGCTTGTTGTCTACAGCTCATTAGCGCACAAAGAGTTTACATCTGTTCGAGATTCACTTCATCCTTTCTGTGCCTTTAGTCGCTTGGTTCTGTCGTGGATACAACACCTCAAAATGTGTGTGTGTGAGTGTTTTTAGTGTGCTCTATGGTCTAGTTTGGCTATAATGAGGAGCTAATTAACCGGGTGTTTCCCTCGGTGCCCTGAGCAGGTGGCTGGAGCAGCCAGGTGGAACCCAGCCCACACACACACACACACACACACACACACCCACACACACCCAGAGACAGAGAGCTCACACACTGTAGCGTAGCATGTTTTGCCAGGGAGAGAGAGCGCCCGAGGGGGGCAGCAGCACGTCTGGACGCCTGCCCGGGCCCGGAGGGGGAAGGTGGCGGTATGAGCCCTCCAGTTTTCAACGACCAATTTTAGCCGTGGGATTTGGGTTTTGCACAGGCATCCAAAATCAATTGGCCGCGCTCACCGGCTTGGCTTTGGCTTTTCACTCTGGACGAGAAACGAGGTTAGATTTATCCCTGACATACGGAGAGGGGAAGGAGAGGTGGCGCGCTCCGCTAATACGCTAGCATTTATGCGTTGAGAGTGGGCTTGAGGGCCAATTTGTCACCAGTCAGAGGAGAGAGGGGTTTTATTCAGAGCAGGCACCTGTTAAAATAGATTAAAAAACACTATTTCCTGATATTCAGGAGAAAAATCAAACTAAGCTCTTTTTTTTTTGTCCAGAAGCGCATGGAAAAGGATTAGACACTGAAAAAAAACCTTTAAGGTTCTGACTTTAATCTCAAAATTCTGACTTTTTCTCAAGGTCAAAAGAGAAAAAGTCAGAATTAGTTTTTCTTTTTTCTTTTAGTGGCCCTTAACCTCTGACAGGCTTCAAAGTAAGGAATAATTTACCAAAAATTATGCTCCAATAAGGGTAGCACTACTTCAGCATATTTTCACTCACGTAAAAGTAGCCGCCCAAGAAATTAATCAAGTGTAAAACGAAGTAAATGTTAGAAAGAAACCACAACACCTGATTTAACATTTAGAAATGAAGACATCAGACTGAGAAAAATAAGAAGTGTGGAGGAAATTCTGGCATCTTAAAAACCAAAGTTTAAAAAATATTACAAACAAGTAACAATTACAGATTAGGAAAGTTTCCCCTAAAACAATTACCATTTGGCAACGTCGGTTCAACGACGAGGTGGTGAAACGCTGTTCTTCTCTAATGTTTTCCTCCTCTCTGATCGTCCTCCCCCTTCTTGTCTCAGCATCTTTTCCTTTTGCCAAGACTGAAGCTTGTGTTTGTTGCTGGATTTCCACGACAACTTGAGAAACGAGGTTTGCGCGTCTTTGAGCTGAACTCTGAGCCCTGAGCCAGAAGATCAGAGAATATCTGCAACGTTTCCAGTAGCATCAGATTCCCTCCACATCTAGAAGAGCCTGTCTTCTTTCTGTTATGGTTCTGCTACGGCAAAACCTGATATTGCTTTGAAACTGTGCAAAGTTTATAGTCGACTGGGTTTGTAATGGGGTAAAAACTTAGAAGTTTATACTTTTACTGACTTTGTTTCAAACATGGAAGAAGGATAAGATGTGACTTCACTTCAAAAACATAAAATCTTTCCAAAATTACATCATCAGACGGATCAAAATATAAAGTTAGATGGAAATTTTAGAATTTTAAGGACCAAAATGACAATAATTCAGAACAAAATCAGGCAAAATAAATTTTTCCAAATCAATTTCTTTTAATAAAAAACTTGAAAGTTTAACTAAAACTGCAGGTCTGTATCCGGTTCATTTTTGGTTAAAACATTTTTCCCATAGTGAATGAAAAACACACAAAAATACAAAATCTTATCAAGTATTTTTTGGCTTAGTTTTTAGTGCAAATAGGCACATTTGAAACAAGACAAAAGAAACTTACGTTTTACTCTTTGTTTAGCAAGATATAGGAGCTTATTTTAAGTAAATAATTGAACTTGTAGCAGTGGCTGACTTTGGGTTCTGCAATTTCGGCCGCATTGAAATTGGTTTTTTTTTTCTCCCGCAAACCTGGAACAGAAATATTTTTTTCACATCACACGAGTCACATGGTCAACATCCAGAAGTTACTACTGGTAGAAACGACAAAGAAGATGACGACAAGAACTAGTTGGAGGATGAGGTGCTGTGTATTTTTTAATGACTTAGTGTGTGAACAAACTTATTCACGTGTGATTTCGATTGCGTTGCCCTGCGACCGATTGGCGACCTGTCCAGGTGACCCCACCTCTTGCCCGGAACGCAGCTAGAGACAGGCACCAACAACTCCCAACTCCATTAGGGACAATGGTGAAAAGAAAATGGATGGATGGATGGATTTCGATTGTTATTTTTTATTTAAACACCATAGAGGGGAAGTTGCATTTTATCAACATTTGTTGACAAAGTTTTGCTCACATTTGTAGCAGAAACTGAGTCGTTATTTCTGTTGAATCTGATTTGGTTGAGCAGGTTGGGCAAACACTTAAAAATAAACCCATAAAAATTGCAGGAAAAACCACAGAAACCACACACACACACACGATTCCTCACCTTTCTAGTCTGCCAACATACAGTAACGTGTCCTCTGACCTTTTCTTTTCCTGTCCCGTTTCCAAGCACTGAGCTTTTCTTTCATCCCAAACACGAATTCTTTCACTCTCCATGTCATGGTGGAGTTAAAGCCATCGCCGCTACACATGTCAAATCATTTAAAGGTTAATTTCAGAGAGATTTCTTCACATTCTCCACACCTGAACATCTCCCCTCTGACTCGGGGCTTTGTCGGCAGATTGTGTTGCACAGCAGTAAGACGAGAAGAGGCCGTGAGACAGCCGACGCTCCCTCAGCTGGGGGAGAAACGGCAATCCGATGCTTTCATGTTCCCCCTACAAGGTGTTAATGGACGCAACTGCTCACAGCTGTGCGCGTTTCAGACGCTCGATCGTAACCACGGTTCCCGACCTGCATAACTTTGGTGATCCATCTGAGCCGTGTGTTCTTTGTCAACGTTCCTGCAGGGGAAGCGGGGCAGCCTGAGGATCGGTTCGCTTGCATGAACACACGGAGGAACCCAACGGTGATTTTACGCATTTTCAGGATGTTTAAGAACACTGCAAAAACACAAAATCTTACAAAGTGAATTTTAAATTCGTTTAGTTTCTAGTGTAAATATCTTAGTGCATTTGAAATAAGACAAAACTGATTCACAAGGAGCTTGTTCAGAGTCTTGACTATTGATATGAAATACTAATTCCACTGGTAGATTATTGAAATGGGATTACGCAAAATTTCCATTTTTCATGTTTTTGTACTTTCATTTCAGCTTTTACTGCTTCTAAAAACAGACAAAGCAGCCGGTTTTTGGCAATGTGTTCATGGTTTTTGGTGTGTGGAAAGTGAGCCATTTCAAAAACCAGGCACTGTGCCGTTACCTAGCAACCCCAGCGGAGTTCCGTCTGTTACCTAGCAACCCTCCAGAGCTCCAATGCATCAACGTAGTTGTTGATTTACCATCCAGACACCACTTGCTGCATTCTTGTTGGTTGTGCAGAAGGCTCCACTTCTGCTGTTCAAAGATGTACAGCTGTAGAACTGCAGCAGCTTGACAGAAAGCCCTAAAGTAGCTCAACATAGGCAGAACTGACCAGACTAAAATATCATAATCGAAGAAAGATTTTGTGCAAAAAATGTAATGAACATGTTTTGTATAGGCCATTGATCCATCCTAACCTGTTCAAGGAAGCGTAATCAGTCGCCTTTAACTCACAATCAATTTTAAACAAGCTCCTGTATGTTGCTGAGAACTTATTTTACAGCAGTTTCGTCTTATTTCAAGTGTAATAAGGTATTTGCACTAAAGCGGAAAAAAAACCTTTAGTAAGATTTTGTGTTTTTGCAGTGCAGAGATCAACCACATCATTTCAAATGTGCATATATGAAAACTTAAAGGCTTTGAACTCAGTTTTCAAACCTTTTTCTCATTTCCAGCCAGAGAACTAGAGTCTCAGATCCGCCCACTGATCCACTTTGTGCTCCTCTGCTGGATCAGGGGGTCAGTTCTGGTCTGAGGCTCATCAGTTCATCAAAGCGGAGCAAAGAAACCTAGAGCAGTGTCTCCACACAAACACTGCTGCTTTAATATCAATTTATACATAAAGCAGCACTTCATTAGCAGCAGAGTTCCATAGAAATGGGAGCATGTAATAACCAGATGGGGTAGGGAAACAGTCTGGGAATGTGGCCCTTACCCTGCGCTCTTCCCCCCGTTCCAGAGTCTGGGACAGCGAGAAGTGGGCCTCTTTCCAAACGCACCAGGTGCCAGGCTTTTCTTTGACTGTGAATGCGGCTGCATGTTCACTGCTTTCATTATTCCTTAAAGCCAGACTTTGTTACTTTTTTATGTTTTTCTCCTTCAAAAGCAGCGATTCAAACTCGGCTCTGGCTCATATTTACTGCTTTATAATAAAACTCAAAGGTGAGATATTAACATTTATGTAATATCAAAAAAAATTACGGTGGTTCATAAAGTGAAGCTACACAGAAATTATTTTAAAATTAGTTTAAAAGAAAAGAAGGATTAAAAATGACTAATTCCACTGGCAGATCAAGAAATTTTTATCATGTTGCAAATTAAATAATCTGCCAGTGTAACTAATACTCTAATACTTTTTGAAAAACAATATTAAGGAATTATTGACTTAAAACCAGCTTATATTTCTTGATGAAAAAATATTTGTAGTTTAGTTTTGTCTTATTTCAAGTGTACTAAGATATTTGCATGAGAAACTAGACCAAAAATACTTGGACAGATTTTATGTTTTTGCAGTGCAACAATGAACAAATCAGTAAAAAAAAGATCTTTCAATAAAAGTTACAGCTGCTGCTTTAACATGATGACCAGAGATAAACCAGTGTAAATATAATCACTAAAAGGTACAAAAACATATTTCTAAATAGTTATATGGAAGATAAAATAACAGGATATTCTTAGATGATTCAGTTAAAAATAGTATAAAATTATGTTTTCTATGTAGGATATTAATATGTATACTGTCACATTTATTCTGATATAAATGAAGAATATCGAAGAATAGCATAAGCAGGTGACAGTTTTAAAAAGAATAAACCTCCCACTCCTTTTTGGACAAGTACTGCACCGTTACCGAGCAACCCCCGGCGGAATTCCGCCCGTTACCTAGCAACCCAATCGGAGCTCCAGCATATTTTGGTCAGCCGGTTTTACTGTGGTATGCGCTGTACAATGGCTGCTGGAAAAGACAAAGTGTTTTATTGTTGCCTCGGCATCCAGAAACCACTTGCTGCTTTCCTGACGATTGTGCAGGAGGCTCCACTTCTGCTTTTCAAAAATGTGCCATTGCATAAGTGTAAACGTTGAGTTGACAGAACTGACCAGACTAAAATGTCATGATCTAAGATTTACGACTTTGTGCAAAAATTGTAATGAACATGTTTTGAATAGGCCACAGAATCATAAGAGGTCAAATAAAGGTCTTTGAATTATAACATGGGAAAATTGTCCTGTTATAATTGAAAAGTTAGTATATTTTGGTAAATTATTACATATTTTGTGCTACAATTGCAAGTTAAGACCACAGTCTGCATGCAAACTGTCTTATCTTCCCCCATTTATGCTGTTAAAGACTTTTCATGTGAAATAAATGAATAAGTGAGTGGATGTTTCAGTGGATGTGAAGAAGCCTGCAGTGTTTCCTCCTGTCTGTCTTTACTTATTCCCCATTATTTTGTCTTATTCAATTTTAAACATTCCCTGTTATTGAAATCCGCTCCGTCCAGCAGACTCCCTCCTGACTTAAGCTAACTAATACCAGCTTTATTTGTGATCACCTTGTAATCCTCCATGCCTCAACTGTTGACATTTTTGGTGAAATGCCCCACCGTTGTTTACCTGTTTCTAATTTATCTGTGGGTAACTCCGGACCGGAGCGCAGCTCCACTTTGAAGCTGCGGCCAGATTTCAGGTCCCGGGTCTGACTCTGATTTAAAGAGTGGAGGGTCTAAATCAAACTCTTTCACACAAATAGGAGCGGCGGGTTTCACAATCGAATGCTCAGATGCAAACCTCACATGTAGAGAGTGACAAGAGTTTATCAATAGTGTCACAGCTTGTGAGTGCAGAGGAGTCTGAGGAAAGACTTTTAAGCCAAGGTGATACGGAGAAGCCATTTTGTGGGGGAGAACTTGACGTCCCGTCTCCCATTTATTCTGCTCGCCTCATTTAGAAGACAGCTAGCAGGAGCCCACCTCCACATCTGAGCCGCCTTCGGTTCTGATCGACCTCTGGAGTCGTTTCTCATCTCCGATTTGTGAAATTAATGCCTCTCTTACCAGAGATTAATATCTAATGAGCTGGGAAAAGCTGAATTTATTAATTATGAAACGGAGAAAATGAGCTCTGCAAATAGGACTTTTGATGGATGATGTGTGGAAGAGCAGCCAGACTCCGATTATAAACCGCTCACCATCGTTACGCCGCTTCGCTGGAAAATGTCTGCCTGCTCTCCTGTGATAGCGCTACATGTGTTTTTACAGGACCGCACATTTGGAAAGTGTTACATGTAGTGGAAACGTTTACGTCTGCACACGCAGAGTCAGATAGAAACTAGTTACATTTATTCAATTACATTTATCGGAGTAACGTTTTTGAAAAGAAAATCACTTTTGGGAGTATTTTTTACGATGCTGTACTTACAAAATCTCACCAAGTACTTTTGATCTACTTTCCAGTCCAAATATCGTAGTACGCTTGAAATAAGACTAACTTAAAAGCAACTTTTTCGGCAAGATTTAGAGGCTTATTTAAAGTAAATAATTCCTTATTATTGATGAAAAAGTTCAATTGACAGATAAATTGTTTTGTTATAAGTGAAATAATCTGCCAGTGGAACTAGAACTCGGTTGCTAGGTAATAGCTGGGCTTCGCCGGGGTTGCTAGGTAACAGCTGGGCTTCGCTGGGGTTGCTAGGTAACGGTGCCAGTTGAACTAGAACTTTTTCACCAATATTAAGGAGTTATTTACTTAAAATAAGCCTTTATCTCTTGCTAGAAGGTTACATGTAAGTTAGTTTTGTCTTATTTAAAGTGCATTAAGGTATTTGAACTAGAAACTGGACCAAAAATATTCGGCAAAACTTTGTGTTTTTGTCGCGACGCATCACTGCGCTTACTTGAGTAATTTTATTATGAAGTACCTTTAATCTTATTTCAGTAAAATATCTGGATTTTCTACCCACTGAATGAAAAACAAACATGTTCTAACCAAAAATTCACCAGACACAGAGTGGCTGCAGTTTCTGTTACAGTTTCATAAGTTTTAAAACTTTCATAAGTTTTATATATATAAAAAAAAGGATTTTGAAAAATGTATTTTTGTCTGTTTTTGTTATTTTTTACATGAATTATTGTGATTTTGGCCCTTTAAACACCAAACTTTATATTTCGGTCCATCTGATGATGTAATTTTTAAATATGAAACGGTTGATAATTTGATCAGTTACTCAGCACATTTTACCAAATACCTTTCTACTCGAGTCATTTCTTGGACATCTACTTTTACTTTCAATACAGGAAATATCTTGTAAGAGGTGAGAGGTATTGCTCCTCTTACCTGGGTATCAGTTTTGGGTCCTCACCTCTGTGAACTCGTGTGTGGATAAAACCTTTCCTCCTGTCTTCGCAGCGTGCAACTGCAACCTCCACGCTCGCCGCTGTCGTTTCAACATGGAGCTGTACAAGCTGTCGGGAAGGAAGAGCGGCGGCGTCTGCATGAACTGCCGCCACAACACGGCCGGACGCCACTGCCACTACTGCAAGGAGGGGTTCTACCGGGACATGGCTCGACCCATCAGCCACAGGCGCGCCTGCAAAGGTAACCACAAACAATTCAGACAGCTTACACCGCATAAACACAAAGTCCTACCAAGTATTTTTGGTCTAGTCTTAGTACACTTGAAAAAGGGAAAAACTAACTTAGAAGTATATTTTGTTCAACAAAATATAGAAGTCAATATTTTTTTTAATTTAATCAATAATTTAAAAAATTAACTAAAAACAAGCTCCTACATTTTGCCTCTACGTTAGTTTTGTCTTATCTCAAACTAAACTAACGCAGACAGTGAGGAAACTTTGCAGGAGATACGCTAAATGCTAATGCCTCATTAGCATTTACTGCTAATGAGGCTTCATGAGATGACATTAAGAGAACGTTTTCCATCTTCATTGTGATCAGAATCCAGTGTCAGTCAGCCATTATTAAAGTCGCCATGTTGTCGTTCATGTTGCCTTTAAGCTAACTTTGATGTTTCACTGTAAGTGAAGTTGTAAAACAAAAACAGCCAAATGAGACGTCCTAACTCTGTTAATACTTGTGATAATCATGTCAGCTCTGAAGGACTTTAAGAGGAGCAAGATGCTAAAGACTAATGGAAAACATATGCAGCCATGGTAACTTTCAATAAAAAAATAACAGCATGTCTGATTTGGCATACTGTTGCACTTAGAATTAAATTGATACTATGCCTAAAGCTTCCCTGGTTCCCCACCAAATGTTCCCCCCGTAACCTCACACACCACATAATAGTATCTATTCAGCGCGGCATCTCTCATGGAAAAAATGCATTTTACTAGTTCGCATTTGCAGTGAATGTTTTTCAGCCAGATATTAGGCTGGAGGCTTTGCAAAAATAACACTGGCTTCCTGAACTTGATGCTCTGCAAAACATTTGAATAAAAAGCAAAGCAGAGTTTTTCATCCTGCTGGTCCTTATCAAGGTGAAAAAACTCCTGCACAAGAAGACATCATTAGAGAGTAACAAATCTTACAGGGTCTACACTGCAAAAAAAACACAAAGTCTAGCTTTGAATGCAAATATCTTAGTATTTCTAAAATAAGGAAAAATTATAGGTAACTTTAAGACATCGTAGTTTGTTTAAGTCAAAAATAAGTCCTAGTTCCACTGCACTGCAAAAACGCAAAATCTTACCAAGTATCGTTGATCTTGTTTCCAGTGCAAATATTTCAGTTCACTTGAAATAAAACAAAGCTAACTTATACGTAACTTTTCAGCAAGATATAGGAGCGTGTTTTAAGAAAATAATTCTTGAATATTGATGAAAAAGTTTTAGTAAACGGTTAATCTGGAGCCATTTTTGTTTATGGCTCCAGAATCTGAGCCATTGATATTAGACATATTCCAATGTAAGTTGGAATACGTCTAAAGCGCCTGACGGTCCGTCTGACTCAAGCTGATCAGAACCATGGCCTTCAAGGAGCGTTCATTTGCGTCAGCCCTCCGTTTTATCTCCAGCTCAACAGATGTTTCATAACACCGGCGGCTCCAACACTTCTGGCTTTTTCATGCCCTGACTCACCGCAAACCTTTAACACCTTTGTCTTTTCCCACTGAATCCCTCGTTTTATTCTCTGACTCTCACTCGTGTCTGTGCTTTATGTCGTGATTAAAGTCGGAGGTATGGGCTGAAGTGTCAGAACTGGAAGAGGACAATAAAACACAGGTGTCTTCTGTGGGAAAGAAAAGAGACGGACTGATCTGTTTCTGTTTCTGATTAAAGTCAGAATAGAGAGCTGAGAAGGGAGCTCGCTCTCCAGGTGTTCAGACTTCTCACACACGCAGAAAAGATGCATGCTAAGATATCAAAGGGCACCAACTATGCAAAATTCACATTTTGCATGTTTTTGTTCTTCCATTTGTGCCTCAACTGCTTCTTGAAACAACCCACAAAAAACACCCACACTGCAAAGTATTTTTTGCATAGTTTTTAGTGCAAATAAGAAGTAAGACAAAAATAACTGACAAGTAACTTATCGGCCAGATATGGACCCTTTACATCGTGACGTCACAAGCATCAGGTCCCACCTCCATCTCCCTGCTGGAGGGCAAAAAGCTGCTTGCTAGCAATGGCTAATGGAAGATGGCTAGTTTTAGCTGTTAAGTTATCAATATGATGTGCTAAGTCTTAAATGTATAAAAATTAGTGTTAATAATTGTCAACACTACAACAACAAGGTCAGTAAAAATTTGAATTGAGAAAAATAAAATAAATAGCAAGGGAGAAGGAAGTAGTTCAGTTATGCTAGCTTAACTATGAGAACCGTAACATGTAGACGTGATGAGGAAATCTGTGTTTTGGTTCAGTAAAAAAAAAAAAAAATAACGTGAAGAATAACGACCACCGATGTGTTAGCTTAGCTGATAGCAGCGTAGCTAATCTACCACAACAATCACTTATTAATAATCACAAAATAAACATCAAGCCTGAAAACATGAAAACATAAAACTGTAACGGACTGAATGTTTGAGTGTTTTTGTCTGTTGAATCCTGAAACATAAAGTGCCGTTGTTGTCGGTTGCTATGGCAACAAGTCCGAGTCTAGCATAGCCGACAGAGAGCGAGAAAAAAGTGGTTTTGAGTCAATATGCTAACAAACTAACATTAGCGAAGGAGAAACAACTTAATGACTCAAAGTCGTTACCAGAAAAGGTGAATGGATAAATGATGAGGAAAAAATGGCCGAAACTTCTGTCACATTTTTGGAAATTAAAGCAGTAAAAGATAATTGATGAGACGCGTCAAGTCCCTCTAAGAAAAACAGATGTATCTTTCTAAAACTATATTTTTATTAAAAAAAGAAAAAAACAAAATTCAAATTTAGAGCAAAATTTGCTGTAAACTGTTTTGGTCACGTTCAGCATCACTTAGCTCTGAATATTTTCAAGTCAAATAAGATATTTTAACTCGACATCAGACAAAAAATATGATTTTGTGTTTTTGCAGTGCAGCTATCAGCACTGCAGAAACATCTTAAAAATGTAAAACAACATGGAGAGACAACTGTCTATGCCACCAGACTGGCAGTATTTCAGATATTTAAAACAAAAAACAATCAATTATTTATATTGGTTCATATCGTAAACAGCAGTAATCTGCTGAAACAAAACAAACGGCGGTCGAGTCGGTGTCACGTCTGCTTGAAAAGCCATCTGAGTTTGTTTTACAGCTCAGACCCGGACTCATAAAAACCCAGAAAAAGGGACGGTGAGCCAGCAGCCGTCCCACCCAGCCTCCAACATATCTGGCCGTTCGCAGAACAACGTGGAAGCTGACGGTAAACTGTGAAGTCTTCCTGAAAAGGGAGGAGTGTGTGCGCCCGACAAAACGCACATCGTGTTTACGGTGGATGTTCCTGCGCTGATCGCCGTGGAAACGACGGCCTGTCGGTGCTTTGCTGCGAGTCGCTGCTGGCAGGAGAGGAACATCTTCCGGATCCAGTAACCCGGGTTTGGAAACATCGTTTTATGGACGAGTAAACATGCAGTCGAGTTGTTTGTGATTAGAACGACTTGACTGCGTTTTAATGACCCTGCAGCAGCTGCCACTGGCAAATCATCGACTTTAAACGCCTGAAACCTCCACCGCAGGTTTACAGGCGAAAATGTTAGGATTGATATGCATTTCTAACTGGTTTCTGGTGTTGTGGCTGTGCCACACTGCAAAAACACAACATATTCCCGAGTATTTCTGGTCCAGTTTAGAGTAAATATCTCACTACACTTAGAATAAGACAAAACTAACCGACAACTACATTTTTAACAAGATATCCAGGCTTGTTTTAAGTCAACATTTCCTTAAAGTTAATTTTAAAAAGTTAAAGTCCTACTGGCAGATTATTTCACTGATAATAAGTCTGCTGGTGGAACTTGTGCTGTTTGTTCATTTTAAGAAATTATTGACTTAAAACTAAATATAGCTTGCAGAAAGTTCCTCGCAAGTTAACTTCGTCTTATTTAAAGTGGATTAAGATATTTGCACTAGAAACCAGATTTTTTAGTTTTCCAGTGAACTTACTGGCAACTGATTGATATATCAGTAAATATCTTAATAGAGTTGAAACAAGACAAAATTAACTCAAAAAATGTTTTTCAGCAAGAAATATCAACTTGTTTTAAGTGAATAATTACTTAATATTGAGAAAGTTCTAGTTCCACTGACGCCGTTACCTAGCAACCCCAGCCAAGCCCACCCTGTCGCCTAGCAACGGCTAGTTCGACTGGCAGATTATTTCACTTACAATAGGAGAAATATCTTATAAATTAAATCAGCGAAGTGGAACTTCAACCTTTTCGTCAATATTAAGGAATTATTCACTCAAATAATTACTCACTTGTAAGTTAGTTTACTCTTATTTAAAGTGTTCTGAGATATTTGCACTAAAATTAGACCCAAACTACTTGGTCAGACTTGTGTTTTTGCAGTGCAGTAACACGTTTGTCAAAGGTTATGGTTTCCTGGTGCGGCCTGCAGGACTGAAGCGGAGCGTTGGGGGGTTGAATACATCCTGATTTATAGCTTCAAATAGAAAACAATCACTCTGACACCTGTGGACCGATTAGCCCTGCAGGAAAAGGCAGAAGTGTTTCTGAAGATCTGGGCTGCAGTTAATCTTTCCCTGCCCTGTCGCCAGATGCACACAATCATTGACGGGTCAGAGTGGGCCATTTAAACCCCCGCCCGCCCCCGTCAACAGATGGTATAGTCCTCTGCTTTTGTCGTAGCAGCTAACAGAAGCGAGAGGCATGCGAAGGCGCTGGTTGTGTTATGCGGAGAGAAGAAGCTGCGGCATGTCAGCAGACACCTTTTCCTGCAGTCCCATATCACTCACTGTTAGATTACAGGATTTCCCCCCAAAATGTAACGTTAGAGTTACGCTTTTTTCTTTTTAATATAAATTTTGACACTTACAAATTTTATATGAGTGTATGTTTCATAAAAGTCCCCCGAGAATGAGAGGAAAAAAGGACAATGAGTAAATGATGCCAAATATGCACTGCTTTGATGTGCTGTTTAGAACAGAACAAAAGTACAGAAATATAATATTTACACTGTCATTTTTCATAGTTTCCGATGCAAATATCCAAAAATCCTTGGTAAGATTTGTGTTTTTGCAGTGTAGATGTGAAAAGGTGGTGGAGATGAACCCAAAGTCTAATTAATATCAATTAGTAATTCCAAAGGAGGCAAAGTAAAAATGCACACCACACTTTTCAGGTTTTGTCTGTTAAAAAACGAACGCCCTATTTGGTGACAGTTCAGTTGGATTTTGTTTATTCTGTGGAGCCACGAGAGGCTGAATGTTTCCCTCACTGTGATGAGTGGCTCTCTCCCTCTTCCTGTCATCCTCTGCGCTCTCTTGTAAATATCTGTCAAAGTGCTTCTGACCAACACCCTGGATCATGTATCTAACAACTCCCTTGTGCCAAAAACGCCTCGTTTTGGATAAAGTAGCTTAAATAAATCACCCAGAACTAGCAACGTGTTGCCAAGGCGAGGTGAGTGGAGCGCGCCGTGTTGCTGTTGGCATTCGCCGGGCATGGACAGAGTTTTCGGGAAGTGATGAAATAACGCAGCGTGTGTCACCGAACGGAGCTCAGGAGAAAGGAAATAAGCAGAAACGGGAGATGAAGATGCATCATCGCTTTTGGGTTTCCCATTAATATTCTATTGAACGTAACACTCACCCTCCAGTTCCACACAAAAGCCTAGCATGGGGAATTTCTTACAATTTTCAGGAAGTGAAAAGCAAAAGTTCATAACTTTCCTGAAGCATAAAAAATACAACATATATTAAAACCGATCCGGTTTTAGTTCTGTGAAGCACTAAAGCAATAAAGGTGATCTATTATGTCTCCCTGAACAGGAGAGGAAAGGACTGTGGGCAAAACAAAACATGTTTGTGACATTTTTTCCACAAAATAAAGAGAGTTTAGTCTGGCTCTTTCAAAACGCTGCAAAAAACAAAAAAATTACCAAGTATTTTTCTCTAGTTTCTACAGAATCTAACTTACAAGTAGCTTTTCAGCAAAACAAAGGAGCTCGTTTTACACAAATAAATCCTTAATATTAAGGATAAACTATTTTCTTCTGCAGATTAAGTGGAACGATCACCTTTTCACCAAGAAATTATGGATTTGAAACAGGATCATATATGTTGCTGATTTTGTCTTTGTTTTGGTTTTGTCTTATTTCTGGAGCAAAGACATTTGCACCAGAAACACACAAAAATATTTTAGAAAGTTTGCGTTTTTTGCAGTGAATGAACTCTTTTAGGGCGTTTGTCACCAAATCAACGTTTACACTCACACGTGAAAATAACTGCAAACATATGAACAATTATACATCCTTACATGTTTAAAAAGCATTAATGGGGCCTCCTGTACAACCAGCAAGTGGTTTCTGGGGGCAGGTCAACAACAAAACACTTTGTCTTTTCCAGCAGCCATTGTACATCGCATACAACGGGAAAACCAGCTGACAAAAAAACATGGTGCTCCGTTGGGTTGCTAGGTAGCAAGTGGATTTCTGCTGGGGTTGCTACGTAACGGGGTAGTGCCTGCTGATTTGTGACGTTACATTATGGACATTTTTAAAATGGCTTATTTTCCAGACACCAAAAAACATGAACTTAATGCCAAAACATGTCTGAGTGATTCGTTTAAGTGCTTATGGTTTGTTTAGGAGCAGTAGAAACCCAAACGGATGTTCAAAAACCTGCAAAATGTAAACGATAACTCCCCTCTATATGTGAAACACAGGATTTTGGCAGCAAATTCAACCAGGCAGTTTGAATATTTTGTTTCTGTCTCTATAATAACACTCTCCCTCCCCCTTCACACCTGCCCCCAGCGTGTGACTGCCACCCAGTGGGCGCCGCAGGCAAAACATGCAACCAAACCACCGGCCAGTGTCCCTGCAAGGACGGCGTCACCGGCGCCACCTGCAACCGCTGCGCCAAGGGCTATCAGCAGAGCCGCTCACCTGTGGCCCCCTGCATCAGTGAGTGATGAATACACACTGCAGCACACACCAGTCACACACCTCTATAACCTTTTAGTTTTTACAGATTTCCACCGACTCTGAATAAAACTTGTAGTAATTAACACAAACTGTTGTCAGGAGTGTAGAAGACCTGCAGGTTTGAGCAGAAACATGTAGAGAAATAAAGGGAAGTGTTGCTGATTTCTGGAGAGTCACTGCACTGCAAAAACACGTTACCACGTATTTTTGTTCTAGTTTCCAGTGGAATCAGTTTAGTACGCTTGAAATAATAAAAAAACAAACTAACTTTTCAGCAACATAAGAGGTTCTTTTAAGTAAATAATTTCTTAATATTGATGAAAAGGTTCTAGTTCCACAGGCGCCGTTACCTAGCAACGCCAGCCAAGCCCAGCCGGTCACCTAGCAACCCAGTTGTAGTTGCACTGGCAGATTATTTCACTGATAGCAAGACATTTTTCCCATGTTATGACTTAAAATAAGGTCCTGTTTCTTGATGAAAAATTACTTTTCGGTTAGTTTCATCTTATTTAAAGTGCACTAAGATATTTCCACAAGAAACTAGACAAGAAAATATTTGGTTAGATGTTGTGTTTTGTCGTCCCGATCCATAACAGCTGCCACTGTTATTCCACTCTCTTGTAGTGTGTGTGTTTTCACTCTATATGCAGTAGATTTGGTGTTTAATTTCCTGTGACAAACGTGTGTGTGTGTGTCCTTGTGGGCTGTGAGTTTCACCAGTGGCCTGGCACACACAGCCATGTGTAAGTGAGGGCAGCTCCCCGCCACACTGAGCGCCACATTGCTGGCTCTCAGACTGCAGCGGGGCCCCGCCCGGCCTCGCAGCGGCACGGTGCCGCAGGCTGCCACGCTGCTCCTGTCACACGCAGCCCTGCAGCAGATGGCAGATGGGCATGAAGGGGAAGACGACTGCGGACACGGATGGTCAACGACACATGACTCTGAGTGACACTGACCTGTCCGGGAAGGAAACCAGTAGATTTCATATTAGCTGCCATATCTTGCTAAGAAGTTACTTTTAAGAGTAACATTGATATTACTGAATGTTTGTTGTCATGAACAGGCCTGTCACAATCAACAATAAATCAATTAATCACATGATAAATGAAAAGAAAGATTTCTCGTTTCTCTCTTTTTAACAAAAACTGGTTATAAGCATTCTCATTATCAGCATTGAATCCTGTTGTGTATTTTGTTTTTTTTTCTTTAAATGGTCTCATGATTGTCATTTTTGCCTCCTGAGACGGAAGACAAGCCCCTTGAGCAGCCAATTAGTATGAAGGCAGCAGCCCATATCCAAACCATCCTTTCATCATCTGTCCGTCTGCACAAGACGAGGCGGTGACGGCTCGGGGACTCCGAGCGGCGCAGCAGCTGCGCCTGGCGGTCGCCACAAGGCCTCCGCACACCCTTGTTTGTTTTGGTTGGCAGGGTGTCCATAATTTTAAAGAGACAACTGCTGCGTTGCCTCAAAACAGCTTTCCAAGAACCAAACCCCGCCCAACACACACACACACACACACAGAGGCCTGAAAACCCTCAACCTAATCAAAAGCAGATCCGCCAAGCCGGCGTTCCGGTAATTCTGTGTTACGGTAACAGCGGTGTTAGCATTAGCATTTGTATTGGGAGGTCGCATACGATTAGAGGTCCAGGAGGAATTCCAACGCGCTGCCAGCGAGGGGGCGGCACCTGCCTCAAGATGCCCCGCGCCATCTGTCCGAACGGGGAGATTACGCCGCAGAGTTGACCCGGCATCTGCTGGGGGCATTGGGATGTTTTCTCCTCAGGGGGAACGAGGCAGGGGAAAAAACTGAAGAAGGGTGGCAAACTTAAAGCTGCAGTACGTAACTTTTATTAAAATGTCTCCATGTCATGACAGTTTAATATGAGACAGATGGAAAAACTGATCTCACCTGCCTCCTGTCTGCACTAACGACCCTAAAACAACCAATCAGAGTCAGAAGGAGGGTCTTAGCGCTGTCAATCACCCTCATGTACTCGCTGCTAAATGTGCTAATGGAAAAGAGCAAACATTTCTCACTGTCACCAGTGGCTATGCTAACTAGCCTTAGCATTCACAAAAGGGAAAGCAGAGATCAATCAGTCATGTTTATTTCTGTAGCACATTTCAGCAACAAGGCAGCTCACAAAAATTAAACATTACATTTTTCCAAATTCATTACAGATTAAATGTTGATTAATGTTTCACTGATAATGTTTCAAAAGCAGCAGGACTGCTGGTTCTCCATGTTTGGTTCTGGTTCTGGATGCAGAGCAGATTTTTAATGTGGTGTGGAATGGAGAGAGAGGGATGAGTAGCGCTACACAGAGCCTGATTGACAGCACTAAGACTCGCCTCCTGTCTCTGATTGGTTGTTTCTAGTAGGCACTGGCAGAAGGCAGAGAAACTGGATTTCTTTCACAGATTATCTGTCTTATGCTGTCGCTTCAAGAAATATGTAACAAAAATATGTTACATAAAAATTACATACTGCACCTTTAAATTGCAGTTTCTTCTAAATGCTTAGCCTTAAAGTTTTCCCGCCAGGTAGCCCGGTAGTTTCGGCTCGATTGGGGACCAAAATTGCAACATTTGTTACATTTTCAGCTGCTGTGGTTTTGGTTCACACTGCACTGAGTCAAACCAACCAAACTAATTAAAAAACCTGTTCCCCTCCTATCCTGTGGGGGCGCTGCACCAATAGCCACTGAAGGAAACGACAAGAAAGCCTCTGAAGACACTGAGCGCAACTTCCTTCTTCACCAAATGTAAACACAAATGTAGTAGTGTCAGACTTAACGGAGGATTTCTCTTTTGTCTTTGGCAAAAAACCAGGAGGTATTTCTCCCGCTTCACTGCAAAACACTAAATCTTACCAGGTATTTTGTTTTTGTCTAGTTTCTAGTACGAATGTCTTAGTAAACATTAAATAATACGATTCTAACTTACATGTAACCTTTAAAGCAAGACATAGGAGCTGTGAAGTAGATTTTTCTTTAAAGAGAAAATGTTTTATTTGCATCATACAGTGTATCATAGGATGTTTTTCCGTGCAGCTGCAGAGGGTGTATAAACTAACTGAACAAGATGTGTCTGCTGAACTTTCCCAGACGGGTTATCTGGGAACTTGCTGTTTTCCCCGTAGCCTTCCCTGCATGAAGATAGAGTGTTTAGTTTTCACATCCCGTAGACATGATAGTGAATGAGCACAAGGTTGAACTGTTCCATCTGTTTTCCTTTGTTTCTTTTGTTTGGTCTTAGAAGATTGAGTCTCCGCCTCTTTTAGGTGAATAAAGTAACTATGTAACTCTGAATTTGTTAGAGCAGAATGATTTTAGCCTAACGCACTGTGTTTTTGCTCTCCGTCTGCAGATGTATTAAAGATTGTTTTCGCTCCCTGACTTTTGTCTAGATCTCAGTCTCTGAATTGTGCACTTCACAGAGCTTGCTTAAATAAATAATTCCTTAACATTGATGAAAAAGTTCAAGTTCAACTGGAAGGTAGATTATTTCACTTGTAACATGAGAAAATGTAGTTAAATTAAATAATCTGCTCATCAATATTAAGAAATTATTAAAACATCTCCTGTATCTTGCTTAAAAGTTACTTCTAAGTTAGCTTTGTCTATTTCCAAGTGTATTAAGATATTTGAACTGGACACCAGACTAAAAATAGTTTGTTTGTTTTTTGCAGTGTAAGTCAACAAGATTCAACCAATAAGTGTCGTTCTGTCAGAATCAACCTGAGAAACAAACAAACTGATGAAAACATATCCAAACTGTGATTATCTCCGTCTGAACCGGTCTGCTTGTTTTTTGTTTCCTCTATCGGTATGGATGTTTTCTGGATCTGCATTAATCTGCGTCTCCTGTGTGTTTCAGAAATCCCGGTGGTGAACCCCACAGCTGCGGTGAGCAGCACGGAGGAGCCAGCAGGTTAGCGTAGCCGCGCTGCACCTCACCCATGAGCGCCGCTGCTTTACGAGAGGAACAAAAACATATTTCTCAACCTTTCTAGACATGACTTTTAAGGTGTGGAATAAATATTAAGGCAGGGCGGGTCTGGATGTTTGAAGTTATGAGAGCAGCGGGGACGGCAGGATTTTTCCATTGTCTTAAAACTCCACTGCTCGGGCCTGGAGCGCGAAGGCTCGCCGTGCCGCCAGCCGATTGGCTGCAGACGTGATTAGTTACGGTATCGAGGGGAAGTTGGGAGTTCTGAGGTGTGAAAAGAGACTTGGCAAATGACTGGGGGGAAATATGTTCAGTCACTCCCTCTGACTCTCCAGCTTAGGCTCCGGTCAATTACCCAGTCCTTATTTTTCATGCAGTGGCTGTTTGCTTTGAACAGGCGATTTGGAAATGTTGATTCGTTAGTTGATTTATAGCATATATCATCACTCAAACTGCGGATTATGCCCCCCTACCCACTCCGTCACCAGAGCGTTTTCGAAGCATAACAGTTATTGTTTTTACATCCCTCTGCTTCTAAAACATTATACTTGTTTTTTAAATCAGTAACTGTCAAGTTTTACTTCTCAGCTCGGTTCAGACTTTTGATTTGTGCTTTCTTGCGTTTCAAGAGCAACACTTAAAGAGTTCAAGACATATTTAATGACTAGATACCTTGGATGAAGTTAAAAGCTGAACTTGGAAACATAAACAAGACACAATCTTATATAACTACAGAAGAGTAACATAAAGTGTTTCACATTTCCCAAACCTTATGCAGTACGGTCTAATGTCATCGTGCAGCTGTTAATCTGAAACCTGATTTTAATATTGGTAATAATGCTTATGAAATAAATCCCTTTAAGGCAACAGCTCACATTCTGGATGGATCATAACTTTTCTCCTAACAGTCTGTCTAAAACTAAGCTTCAAGATTGATTTATGCTCATGCAATTCAGTTTAGTTCAATTTTACAAACAAGGAAAATACGTTAAATAATTAAAATTCAATCACACATTCATCAAAGGTGGTCTATACAAAACATGTTAATTACATTTTTTCACGAAATCATTCTTTGATAATATTTGCATCTGTGTTAGGGCCTCCTGTCACTTTAAATTTAAATACGCAGCTGCTGGCCACGTCCCCCAACTCGACGTTTACACTAGCACCTGAAAATGGCTGCAAACAGGAGCGTAATTATACAACCGTGCATCTTTGAAAAGCAGAAGTGGAGCCTCCTGTAAAACCAACAGGAATGCAGCAAATGGTTTCTGGATGGTTATTCAACAACAAAAACTCTGTCTTTTCCAAGAGATCAACTTGAACTGCTAGGTAACAGGCGGAACTCTGATGGGGTTGCTAGGTAACGGGCAGAATTCCACAGGGGTTGCTAGGTAACGGGCAGAATTCCGCTGGGGTTGCTAGGTAATGGTTCACTGCCTGCTGGTTTGCGATACTTCATTATAAAATTACTAAAATGAATTTACTCAAGTACTTTATCAATCAACAATCATTTAATATTTAAAAATGACATCATCAGATGGACCAAAACATGAAGTTAAGTGGAAATTTTGGTATTTTAAGAATGAAAACAACAATAATTCATACAGGTAACAAAAAAAAAAAAAATCACAATCAGGCAAAAGAATATTTTCCAAATCAGTTTCTTTCAAAATAAAACTTATAAAACCTAAACAAAAACTGCAAGTGCTTCTGTGTGTGGTGAATTTGTGGCTAAAACATGTTGCTTTTCATTTAGTGGGTTAAAAATCCAGAAATTGTATTCAAGTAAGAGTACTTTATAATTAAATTACTGCAGCAAAAGTAAAATGTACAGCGTAATAAAAATATTAAAAGTATTTTTTTTTAAAAGTTGCTCAAGTAAATGCAACTACTTATTATCCAACTCTGCCTTTACCCAACCTTAAGTTTAATTAACAGTGTGTTCCTTACAGTCAGATATTTAAATAAAAGTAAATGATCTTCCCTTTGTTAAAGTCAAATTCCAGATTTTCCAGAGTTTCCAAGGCTGCTCAGGAACCCCATATTTGGTCGTTTTAAATTTAGCGACCAAAAAATGGGGGCAGCTCTGTCCTGTTTACTTCTTCCTTGGGAAAATGTTAAAGAGTCTAAGAACACAAGTCACTGATTGTCAAATCACCCCAGCTCCTTCGAAACACACCAGAAAATTCCCCCATCCTTCTTCTTCCTAAACTACCGGACGAGAAGCCTCACCATCAGCAACCTATAGCTAACCCCAACGTTTTGTGTGAGGGGCGGTGGGCGCCATTTGTCCTTGTCACGGCGCACTGAAAGGGGGATCTCTGGTTGCCAGTTAGGGTTTCCTTCTGGGTCATTGGCTGATTCTCCATGAGCTCTAACAGGTGAAGAACCAGCAATAAACTTCCTCTCATGGGAAAACACTGCTCACACTAACTAAGGGAGGGCTGTCCAAAGTGCGGTGCGGGGGCCATTTGTGGGCCTGGGACTGATTTTGTCCAATTCAAAAATGACACCAATTTGGCCTTTAGATTAACTTTTGTGGTTAATCTCAGAAATTTTCTACAAAAAGTTTAGACATTTAATTTATGATATTAATTGAAAAATTTGATTTTATTTTAAAGGAAATTTTTGATTACTCTCAGAATTTCAGACTTTTTTGACAAGTTTTTTTTATAATGACTAAGACGGCGCAGCAGGTCTTGCATGTTTGAAAGAAAAGTTTCTGGTTTGTTTCAAAATATTTGCTATATTTAGCCAAGTTTAAGAAAGAATAAGCTGATTTTGGTGCAGCAATGTTGGATTTTCAGTGAAAGTGTCTGGATAAACTCAGTTTTACCTTTTGTTAAAACTTAGTGATAAAAACAAATACTTTGTTTTGTACTTTACATTTATCTGTGTAAGGAAATAATGTTGGTAACAAATTTACCCTGATTACAAATGAAAAGTCTCCATCTGCATCCACAGAACAGATCTTTATCCTTTTTGAATTGCAGTTGGGGGCCGCACAAAATCAGTCCAAGGGCGACAAACGGTCCCCGCGCCACACTTTGGACCCCTTACACCCCAAACATCTATGTCTTTACATCTGACTTCTTTACTTAAAGCCTGCAGCATTCATGGCAAAGTCTGCTTGGTCATTTTATGGCCTCTTTGGCCCTCGGTTTCTTCCTCCTATTTAGTCATTTCCTCCAAACACGGTCAGACCAACTCCCTTACATTTGAGCATCGTAAAAATCCTTTATTTCTACTAGTTGAAAATATGATTTGATTTTTTTTTCTCTTCTGTTTGGAATATAACGGTTCTAGTATTTTCATTTTGTTTGCTACATGATGGTGCAAAGTCATTTTCCTCTTAGCAAAATGAGGAGTCTGAATTCCTGCCTCAAGTTGAAGAAATGTTGCCTGGTAAATAAAAAAACAACAAAACAAAACAACAAACTTACACAAGATCCTGCATAAGTGAAGTTAATTCAGTAAATCCCTTGTATTCAGAGAAACGCTAGGCGCTAGCTGCTAAAGGCATTTCCATTAAAAATGTGTGCAAACCTTTGACTATATTCTGCAGATGTGGTTTTAAAAGCATCCCGGTTTACTCCTTATGCCAACATGACTGAACTTAGCGCTTTAGCATTAGCTTCTACAACACGCCATGTTGGGATAGCATGCTAGCATTAGTTGAGCTAATGTTTATGATTAGCGATTTAGGGCTAAAAGTTACTCAACAAGTAAATGTGTTTAAGTAGCAATAAAAAGCTTCACTAATCTGACCAAAATACTCGTAAAATGAAAAAATGTGTAGTTAGCTTCTAATATTTTGAAATCTTCCAAACGTTGAGTTATTTATAAGATATTTCAGTTGAATTAAGGGAAATGAAATGTTAATTATTTACAAAATCCAGTGACAAACTGAAATGTGAAACTTTCCTAATAATCATCCACATCTCTTACAAAGGACCAGCGCTTTGAATATTGTTTTTGCAACATGATCGCATTCATCCGTTTTTAAAAAAAAATGCGTTCAGTTATGTTTCTTATCAGATTCGTCTCTGGCATTTCCTCTACTCTTCCTGTGTTGATAGAAAATGTCTTTTGCAATCACACAGAGAATCGGCACTCATATCGTTGAGTGGACAAAATAAATATTTCAGGATTTCTAGAAAACAAACCTTGGGAAATAATTACATGCATGTGCTCTGGACCCTTTGAAGGGTTTTTTTTTTTTCATCTGAATGAACTCATCAGGAAATTTATTCATCCATGAGGAATGGTGTACACAGTCATCAGTGTCAGCTGCAAACTATATTTAATAACTTTGTCATTTAACTTCTTCAAGTTCCCTTAAATTAATAAAGTCTGGATCAAAGTGGTTCCAACAGAACAAGATTTATGTTGGGGAAAACAGTTAAATCAACCAATAAACTAACTTTGAATGTCACAATGATAACTGTAACTGTACAGGCAAGCCAAGAAAAAATGGTAAACAGACTATTCACCCATCGCGTCGTCTGAGTCGTCAGCCGAAGCATTTCCTCACTGCAAAAACACAAAATCTTACCAAGTAACTACAATATTACACTTGAATAAACAAAACTTGTTTTATTTTTCAGCAAGATATAAGAGCTTGTTTTAAATAAATCATTTCTTAATATTAATGACAAAGAACTAGTTCAATTGGCAGATGAATAAATTATAACATGGGAAAAATGTCTTGATAAAAGTGAGAAAATCTGCCAGTGGAACTGGGACTGAGTTGCTAGGTAACGGCTGAGCTTGGCTGGGGTTGCTAGGTAACGGCTCCAGTGGAACTAGAACTATTTCACCAATATTAAGGAATTATTGGCTTAAAACAAGCTCCTATTTGTTGCTGAACTTGTCAGATAGTTTTTGTCTTATTTCAAGCGTACTGAGATATTTGCGCTAAAAACTAGACAAACACTTGGTTTGATTTTGTGTTTTTGCAGAGATGCATTAGAGCTTAAAGATTTCAAGGATACATGTGTTGCAGGAAGTCGATGAGTGTTGAGAGAACCTTAACGGTTGAAGTTTTAGGAAAGTAAAAGTTGTTTGTCTTTGTTTTTGCAGATTGTGAGTCGTATTGTAAACCAGTGAAAGGAAACCTAAAGATCAACATGAAGAAGTACTGCAAGAAGGATTACGGTAAGAAAACACAACTATCAGCCAGAAGTTCACATACACTCATCATTGACACAATGCAACAATTTATCACTTCAAAAACACAAAATCTTACCAAGTATTTTTAGTGCAAATATCTTAGCACACTTGAACTAAGACAACAGTAACTTACAAGTATCTTTTTAGCAAAATAAAGGAGCTTGTTTGAGAGAATAGACTTTAAAATACTGTTGATAGTTTATAAATTACTGAATGGCTTAAAGATCTATTGATGTGGTGTCAACTTTCCGGACCTCGCAGGTCTTCTGGTTCTGCTCTGTATCCAGAACCAAACATGGAGAAGCAGCATTCAGCTTCTATGCTCCACAGATCAGGACCAAACTAAAATCCCAGCTGTTTAGAGTTGCTTTTGTACCACAATAAATGAAACATCAATCAACATTTTGTCATGCAATGACAAAATGAACAGAAAATATAATTTTAAATTTTTGTGTACTTTGAACGGCCTTGTTGCTGAAATACGCTGTACAGATGAAACTTGATTGATTGATAGTGTGACTGTTTCCTCAGCGGTCCAGGTCAACGTTTTGGACATGGAGACGGTCGGGGACTGGGCCAAGTTCTCGGTCAGCGTTGTGTCTGTGTACAAAAGCCGCGGCGAGCCCCTGAAGCGCGGCGACAACATTCTGTGGGTACACATGAAGGACCTGGCCTGCAAATGCCCCAAGATCCAGATGAGCAAAAGATTCCTGGTGATGGGCGGCGCAGAGGGCGGCACGGCCCCGGCAGCGGGCCCAGGAGTCGGGCCTGGAGGAGGCGTCTCCGGACCGGAGCGAGTTGGCTTGGTGGCTGATAAGAACAGCCTGGTGATCCAGTGGAGGGACGTTTGGACAAGACGTCTGAGGAAGTTTCAGCGCAAAGAGAAGAAGGGGAAATGCAGCAAAGCGTGATCTGACCTTGGCGACCTCTCCATGACTGTTCCTCGCTCCCTCAACCCCCATCGCCTTTTTTAATCAAGGGAACACTGCGCATACAAAAACAACTGCATGTACCTTCCATGTTTTATGGACCAATGTTTTTGTGTACATTGTATGATTATTCTACCTGTCTCTATGTTCGATTGGTTTGCCTTAAAAAGGGACCAATAAAAAGGGTTTGAAACGTTCAACCCGTCGAACTCCGACCTCAAACTGGTGCGAGTGACCGTCTTCCGCCTCGTTGCTTTCGTACTTTACGTACCGCAGGCCGTAAAGTTGCGTCCTCCGCACTTTTCCAAGGACGTAACTTCGCAGTGCTCACCTCTTTCTGAGTTGGACTGATTTCAGCAATAGCTTGGCCAACTTACCGGACCGTTCGTTGGCCATCTCGCTCCGAGTCTTCACGTTCTGATTGGCGGACTGCACCTAAGAAACTTTTTGTCCCAAAAGGAACCAAGGGCTCCCTCAGCAGGGACGTTTCTCCCAGTCGTACCACCACCGCTGCTGCTCCTCATGTAGGATCTTTTTATCTACAACTTTGTGATGCTGTTGCTGATGACAGTTTTAATTTCTCACTTGAATTCTCGGCCTGGCCCCGTCTTGATTTGCGGTCCGTCTATTTGGCAGAATGACCCTGTTTGTGCATGTGAGGCTGCGCCTCTTCGCCACTAGTCCCTCCAACACATCCTGACTCACGTCTTTGTTGTCTTTGGGGACAAAAGATGAAGTGACACAGACAAATGGCTGGAATTTCAAAACAATGCAACATTTCCAGAGATGTTTTTGCTTTATGGATAATGTCTTCCGCTGGTTGCCATCTTCCAGATGTTGCTGTTGACCAACGTAATTTTCATACTCTTTCAAGGTTTTAATGTGTCTGAAGACTGGCAGGCTCCGCTTTGCCAAAAAAAAAAAAAAAAAAAGAGACAGAAACGAGAGTTTCTTTTCATGCAGTACAAAAATAGGAATTAGGCAGATAAATATCACAGCCATGTTTTTCTCCGTAGTGTATGACGACAACAACAATGAGGCTGGAAACTTTTTAGCTCTCGCTGATTGTATTATGACATGAGAGGATCATGTTCCATCCTTTTGTGCTTTTTTATATATATATTTGCATGTTTGTGGCTTCTTGCTAACGGTTAGCAGAGCGGGAGCTGAACCAATGTGAGTCTGAAGAGCCAAAGGAAAACTTCCACCACGTGTTCACCCTGAGGCGCAGCGTTGCCATTTCACTGCCAAATCATTACTTTCAGTTTTATATTCAATTAGAAACGTACAGCTGCTCTCAAAATGTTTCCCATTTCACTTCCTGAAGGAGATTGCTTTGAGCAGTAGATGAAAAATAGAGCGGATGTGAATATTAAAAGTATAGGTCACAACTGTTGAGGCAAAGTTCTGGGATCAGTTGGTTTTAAGTCCAGATAATTGAGCATCTGAAAACAACTTTATCTAAGTATATATAAACGTTTTTGCAAACAGTATTTTATGAATCATCAAACTTCTTTTTCCGTTGGGCAGTTATTGAGAAAAAACTGATTTACACAGAAACTTGAGGCTGGAGGCGATGCGACGCCAATGATCTTCCTGAGTGAAACATTTACTGAGATTAGAACATTTCCTATCAGACTAACCGTCTGAAATAAAACTAAAGTTTATGATTAATGAATAACCAAACTTTCTTATGTTTCATTTGGGCAAGAACGAACGGCAAAGGCATGGAGGGCCACCTGTAAAGTCAAAAAATGAACAGCAATAATTTGATAAAACCAAACCAAATATTTAGTTTAAAACCTAAATATTTAGCTGCAGCATAAATATTGTCAGCAAGCTAAATATTTAGTTTGAGACTGGATATTTTAATCTCAAATGTAACTAAATGCAAATATTTAGTTACATTTAGTGTGAATGTAACTAAATATTTACATTCAAACTTAATATTTTGCCCAGATATTAAACTAAGATAAATATTTAGTTTGAAATATTTCGTGTGAAGCTACATATTTAGTTTTTACTAAATATTTTTAATTTAACCTAAATAGTTGGTTCAAAACTAAACATTTTATTGTAAACTAAACATTTTGTTTGAAACTAAATCCATTATATTTAGTTTGAAATTAGCTCAAAGCTATATATTTAATGGAAACTAAATATTTTGCTTGGATATTTCTTGGAAACTACATAATTTGCTTGTGAGCTAAATATTTGAGGAAAACATTTTAACTTGGTAGCAAAATATTTAGTTTGATGACTAAATATCCAGTTCAGAGATAAATATTTAGTTTTTCACCTAAATATTAACCTGCTAATTAAATATTTAGTTTGAAACAGTGACATTTATAATTGAATGAATCATTTTGTGACAATACGACTAACAAATGAACCCCCATTTGAAATAATCCAAATTATTGCTGTTAATTTTTAACTGTGTAAATCTACAACAGCATCTCATAATAACGGTGACAGAAAATGCCCACAATCCTCTAAACTTGGTGATTTGTTTGGTTTGCAGGATCTGTAAGAGTTTTACTGTGGTCTGATTGCTTTCCCCTCCAGAAATCCCAAATAATCCATTACAGATCAAATCTGGTCACCATATATCTGATCTGACTGGCATCACAGATGATATTTGAAGAATTTTTGGATGTTCCTGCTGACGTTCAAAACATCCAAAACCAGTTTCCACTCACCCACTGTGGGGAAAAAACAAAAAACAGAACAAAATAAGTACTGAGGTTTACGCTACACTGTTCCCATGCTCCGCTCACACTGAAGGAATTTCACAAAAATGCGGAACCAAACCGTCAATTTTTCATCCGTTGGTTTTGCTCCACGCCTGTCAGGCAGGTGGAGTTACAGTAGCAGCTAGCAGCCGTCTCACTGCGCCACTTCAGGTCCACTTGACACATTTTGATAGCCTGTCAAACACTTTGAGGCCCGTCTGGAGAGGCACTGCAGACTTCTCAAAACTTTATTTTTTTTTCCAGGACATCTGAACTAAATTCCTTCGTTTTTAAGTGCTTGGAAAGTTAGAGAGAGTCCGTTGTGAACGCGGCTCAGTGAGCCTCACAGGGAGATTCCTCCTGTTGTTTTACATTAACAAGCCTGGCAGCTTGGCAGTGGTACTGAGGCAACATACTTTGTTTATGCCCTTTTGCAGGATTTATGGCATCCACATGCGTATGCGTGTGACTTTGTGTTTAATTAACCCCTGCTGAGCAAACAAGTGTGCAGCGCTCTGTGAAGTATTCATACCCGTTCACCTTTTTCACATTTTGTCACATTACAACCAGACTTTTATGGATTATATCAGGATTTTATGTGACAGACCAACAAAAACCAGCAGCTAATTGTGAAAAAAAAGGAAAAAAATACATAGTTCCCATCTGTAAGGTGTGCAGGCTTTAATATTCAGCCCCCATGAGGTGAAACTTTATTGGACCACCTTCAGCTGCTATTACAGCTCCAGATCAGGTGGCGAGGATTTGAGAACCGACAGTTTTCAAGCCAACTCACACCTTCTTAAACCAGTTTATGCTTTTATGTAAACGTTGTAGCTCTAGTGGCCGCCTTACTTCACATCTACAACTTACTGTGTTGATAATATTCTCCCACCTGAGCTGTGGACCTTTACAGCGCCTCAAGACTTACCATGGGCTGTTTGGCTGCCATTCTGATGGCAAAACTGCAAAAACGCAAAATCTTACCAAGCATTTTTATCTAGTTTTTAGTGCAAATACATTAGTACACCTGAAATAAGACAAACTACTTTTTGCCAACATATAGGAGCTTTTTCTTTTTAAATCAGTAATTCCTTAACATTGATGATAAAATATTAGTTTCACTTCAGATTATTACACTTAAAACATGAGGAAAATATCTTTTATAAGTGAAATAATCTGCCCATGGTACTAGAATTTGGTTGCTAGGCAATGGGCTTGGCTTGGCTGGGGTTGCTAGGTAACAGCGCCAGTGGAACTAATTCTTTTTTTGTGTGTCAATATTAAGAAATTATTTACTTAAACCAAGCTGCTATATCTTGCTGAAAAGTTATTTTTAAGTTAGGTTCATCCAGAGTTGCATAGTAACTACTTACATTTACTCAGTTACATTTATTGAGTAACTTTTTTTTTTTTTTTTTTTTTGAAAAAAAGATACTTTTAGACATATTTGTGCAGCGCAGTATTTTTTACTTTTACGCGAGTAATTTTATTATTAAGTATGGCTCCTTATGTTTGAGTACATTTTCTCCCCGCTGAAGGAAAAACAAACCAAAAATTTGCCCAACACCTTCAATTTTTGTTAAAGTTCATAATTTTTTTACGGACAGAAACTGATTTGGAAAAAAATTATTGCACCTAATTTAGTTTTTTAGTTACTTATATAAATTATTGCCATCTTTGTCCTTAAAATACCAAACTTTCCACTCAATGTTATATTTTGGTCCATTTCATTTTGTAATTTTTAAATATTAAATGATTGAAAATTTGATCAGTTACTAAGACTGAGTAATTTCTTGGACAGATACTTTCAATTTCTACTTGGGTAAAAATATGTTGAAGTATTGCTACTCTTACCTGAGGATAATCGTTTGGGTATTTTACCTCCTCTGGCTTTGTCTTATTTCAAGATATTTGCACTAAAAACTAGACCAAATAATACTTGCCTATAATTCGTGCTTTTGCAGTAAATCTTAAGCAAATTCATAAAAGTTAGATTTTTAAAAACTGTTTTACAGATTAATGAGCCGAACATGAAGAGGAAAAAAGTCCGAATTTTGAGGATAACTTCACTAAAAAGTTCAAAAATGTCTGGTTTGTGTGAAGGAGTCTGAATATTTGTGTGTTTCACTTGCTTGGCGCTTTCGGCTCGTTGACTGGCTCCTGCTTCTCGCTCACGTTGTAAATATGAACTGGGACGCTCCCGTGTTGCCGTGGGACGGCTGATGTGTATGGATGTACAAACCAGATGATTATGGATGTTATATGGATGTAAAAACCAGGAACATATGCTTTTTTTGATTATGACCCAAGACGTGGTTCGCTTGTTACGCAGAATGTACGCCTTTTCTTTTTCCAGACGACAAAACGCCCAAATGTAAATTGCTTTCAGGTGATCCATGTGAGTGATTCCACACACAGGATGAGAAGAGCCGCCATGTTCTGTAACATTAACGTCCTGAAGATGACGAGGTTTGAGTTTTCACTTGAATGTCTTCCCTGTGCATTCTTGAACCACTGACTTTTTCATCTAAATGGTAAAAAATAAATAAATTATTAGTTAATGAACTGTGTTTGTGTTGGTTTACCATTGGAAAAGATGAAAGCATTGGGAAGCGTAGAGCGGTTTTCCTCCCTGTTGAGCCCCACAAGAGGAAAACGTCTAAATAAACTAAAAGGAAACCAAACTCCTGAACCAGCCCAAAGCAGAAAACTCGACCCAATTTTCCACTTTTTCCTTTTCCCACCTGCAGTGTCGTCTTTCCTCATTTCCCTGAGCTCCAGCATTCAGCTCCATCCAGGGAAAATTACAGGAAAGCAACAATTTATTATCATTGTCCCCCAGGTATGGCTGCCGTAAACACTGGAATTTTGCCTCTGCGTCAATTTTAGACATCCTGAACTTCCATCAGTTTTTCCAACTTTGTTTTTTCCAGGCCTGCAATCAAAATGAATTTCCATCCAGATTTAAAGGGAAACTCACATTTTGCTGGTTTTTGTACTTTCCTTTGGGTTTCTACTGCTTATAGAAACAGTCTAAGTGCTTTAGAAAGAAAAAAATAAAAATAAAAAATAAAAAAAACAGCCATTTCTTGGTAATAAGGTTAAATTTTTGGTGTTTTTTGAAAATTTGAAAAACCTCTGGAATGTAACATTGCAAATCAGCAGGCACTGCATTGTTACCTAGCAACCCCAGCAGAATTCTGCCGGTTACCTAGCAACCCAAACTGAACTCCAGCATGTTTTGTCAGCTAGTTTTATCACTGTATGCGCTGTACAATGGCTGCTGGAAAAGACAAGTGTTTTGTTGTCGATTTTAACATCCAGAAAGTCAACAGGTGTGAAAACTGAGTTGGGGGCATGGCCAGCAGCTTATTTAAAGTGACAGTACGCCCTAAAACAGCTCAAAATAGGCAGAACTGATCAGACTGAAATCTGATTATCTAAGAATGATTTTGTGCAAAAAATTTAATAACAGGTCACCTTTGAGTGACTACTAACTCCCACATGCAGGTGGCAGTATTTCTTACTTCTACTGTCCTGAAGCCTGTTAGTCCTTGATTGACTAGCTGAGCAACTAAAAGTCACATTTACTGTCAAACATAATCGCAAATATTGGCAAATTACTTGCAAATATTTCTAAAGCATCTCCAGAAAATAAGTGATTTTAATTTTTTTTAAAACTTACTTTTTAAATTACAAAAACAATCATGAAATCCTACTGAGAGTTTTGTGTTTCAGTTAGTCACATCACTGTTTAGAACCTGTTTGGATGTACAGGACTACAGATCAAGCCAAATACTTTCCATTTTCCCCCGTTTTCTATCCAACACACACACACACACACGCACACGCACACGCACGCACACACCAGGCGACGGGGCTTACCAATCATGCTTTCATTTGTTGCCAAAGTACCTTGATTGGTTTTAAATGAAGCCTCATTACCACCACATTTTCCAGCATGACATCTTTCCTTCTTACATCCTTTTCCTCAAAACATTTCTCTTTTTTGCCAAATTCACAATGTATTTGATTAATTTCCCTCAAAAATGTCTCCAGGCCTCGTATTTCCTCAGAAGCAGAAGGAGCGCCGTGTTTGTCTGTGGATGTGTGCAGGAGTCACCAAACGAGAAACCATTGAAAAGCTTAAAAAAAAAATCTGTGCTGAAGCAAACCATAAATATTCATCTCTTCTTTTCTCTCTCGTCTTTTTGTGAGAGTGAAAGCAGCTGGTCTCCTTCTCAAACCGATAACATGCGTGACAATGGCCGCATATTTAAACATCTGTCGTCATTCAATCCATTATTTATTATTATTTTGACAAGCAGTGCAATGATTAGCTGGGTTTTTCCCTGAATCTCACTGTAAAACAAGATCTTAAGTAATTTAAATTTACTTAAGATCAGGAAATTATACAAAACTAATCTATAAGTAACTCCCCATTAACTTTTAGGAGCTTGTTTTAAGTTATTAATCCCTTAATACCGATTTTTTTAAAAGTGAAAATAATACTGGTTCCACTGGCAGACTTTTTCAGTTATGGGAAAATTATTTTGTTATAAGTGAAAAGATCTGCAGGGAAACCAGTATTTTTTATATAATCAATATTAAAGAATTATTGACTTACAAAACAGGATTAGTGCCACTGACAAAACAAATCTGACTTTTTCCCAGAATTATGACATTTTCACCTCAAAATTATTTTTTCCATCAAAAATTTGACTTTTTTGCTGTAAAATTCTGGTGTTTTTGTCAGAATATTTTTTAAATCTTTTTTTTTGCGAATTCAGACTTTTTTTCCTCAACACTTCAATTCTTTTCTAATTCTCATCTCAGAATTCTGACTTTAATCTTTTAGTTTTTTCCAAGATTAAGATGATTAAAGTCCCCTTCTGTAGACATAAACCAAGCTCCTACATCTTATTGAAAAGTTCCTCATAAGTCTTACTTTAAGCGCAGGTAACTACAAATTAGCCTAAAACTACTTGGTAGTATTTTGTGTTTCTATAGTGCATTTCCTTTCTACCTTCCACCCATTTCATTTTTTTTTTTACACGTCATCTGAGCGAAAAGATGGTTTTCCAGACGCAGACAGTGTCAAAGATCCCACAGCGCTGCTGTTTGCACAAACCCCGGCTGCCTTGTTCCCCTTTTTATTGGAGAAACAAAGTTTATTGGTCCACTGAGTGACGGAGAGCGACGGAGGAGCAGAGAAACTTAAAACCAGTGTGGTCCCTGATAGCAGCTTTGTGCAGCTCCTAATCCGCCCTGCAGCTTTCCGTTTGATTGGCTGCTGTTGAAAGTGGGGATGAATCTGCCTCTTCAAAGCCCGTAACATAAGAGGAATGTGTGTGTGTGTGGTGTGTGTGTATTAAGGTGATAACAAAAAGTGGATTGTGCGCAGATGGACAGAATGAAATCACAACAGTGAATTTTCAATAACTTCTTTCTAAATTGACAGACTTATTACAGAACAGTTCAAATGGCCAGTACACCTCAATTATAATTTTGGCTTTAGAGACAAATTACTCAATTAGGACGCAGATATTTATGTAACGAACAAAGCGTTACATGTTGGAAATGGATAAGTTGGGCTGAAGCCTCGACTTTATGGGGGGTAGGTAGAGAGAACGCCTTGGCTTAACGGAGGCTCAATTAAAGGGGGAAACCGTACATTTCTGTTCTTTCAAAAAACAATAAATTCATAAAGATATATGAAGAATTAAATAAAAATTAAAAATGAAATGCAAGTCGGTGGCAGTCCAAGTACCTCTAGTGGTACCATTATTATTTGTGGAGCAACAAAACCTTACATCTTAAAACCACAGTCATAAAAAACCCTACACTGCAAAAACACTGAATCTTACTAAGTAATTTTGGTCTAGTTTCTAGTGAAAATATCTTAATACACTTGAAATAAGACAAAACCAACTTAAAAGTAACTTTTCAGCAAAACATAGCAGCTTCTTTTAAGTAATTTCTTAATATTGATGAAAAAGTTCTAGTTCTATTGACAAATAGATTAAATTGTAACTTATTACAATTTAATAGATTGTATTAAATCTGTTAAATTTGAGAGTAAATTGAATAGATTTAATTAAATTTAGGAATTCAGGGTCCATTATTTCAGAACATTATTTTATTTAACTTGCTCTATCAGATATGAAGGTCGCCATCTTAGAAAAAACATTTGGTTCACTGGAGACACTAAACATTCCTCAGATATGAGTTTTGATATTTCTGGGTTGCTCTGTTATAAACTGGCAAAATGTATTTCTCATTAACCTACAGTTTATCTGCAGAAGTTAATTAATCTGTTTAATTAGTTTCTACTTAGAGGAATGCAAGAGAATGGATTTAAAAGTGGCGTTAATAGTGATAAAGCTAACAGTTTATTGCAAATGATCAAACACAAAAAAAACTTGGAGTTTCGCTGTAATACATTTTCAAAAGTGGTTTTTCTAATGGTTTTTTAAGAGTCGTGGGGAGATAGTTGTCTTTGCTTTGTGGAGCAGAACTTTCTCAAAGTTTCCCTGCACCATTTCTCACTCATAAAAGGACAGATTTAGCGAGAAGGCCCCCCTGTCTCACCCCGGGGCTCCACTGTAACGTACTGTATGGGGTTGGTCCCATCAACTTTGGGCCCCATCTGTTGGCACTTAGCACTAGCTTCCCTGCCTCTGCGCTGATCTCCGGTCTGTATTAACTGCCCTAATTTGTCTGCCGAAGTCGACTGTGATTGCTACCATGTGAAGCTCTGTGAGAGACGAAGGATCTCTGCTTATCTGCTGGACAGACAAAGAGACACGGAGCAGGAGGAAACTCTACCATGGGAAACATGGTGGGAACAGATGACAACTAAAAAAATTTTTTTTTTAAACTGAGTTTAAAGATTAGAGCCACTAAAAAAAAAAATCTGAGATTTTTTCTCAGAATTCTGACTTTAATCTTCCAAAATCAAAATGCAGAATTTTAGAAAAAAGTTAGTTATAGAATTGAATTCAGAATTTTGCAAATGAAGTCAGAATTCTGAGAAAAGCCAGTATTCTAAGGTTAAAGTCAAAACTGAGATAAAATCAGAAGTTGTGGGAAAAAAAGCCAGAATTCTGTGAAAACTCAAAATTTTGAAAAGGTAACAATTCCAAGAAAGAATTTTGAAAAAAAAAAAAAAAAGGCAAAATTCTCAGAAAAAGCCAGAATTCTAAGAAAAGTCAGAATTCTAAGATTAAATTCAAATTGTGATAATAAAATCAGAAGTTGGGGGGGGGAGGAGCCATAATTTCGAGAAAAGTCAGAATTTTGAGAAAAAAAACATCAGAATTTTTCTTTGGCTCCTTTCTTCTTCCGTAGAGTTTACCACAGAAGGCTGAAAAGATTAATCGTATTAGTCATGATAAATCGATTATTTAAATAATTGTTCATTCATTTTGTAATTTTTAAAATGTTAACCTAAACGCTCAGAAAAAAAACAATTTGCCGAAAGAAAAACGTATTTGGACCAGTAATTAAGCCAAAACTGTACACTTAAGATTAAAAAAGAAACTTTTTTTGTAAATATGTTCAACCCAAAACTCCTCTAGTTCATTGTTTTAGCTTCACCCAGTTCAAAATAAAGGAGTGCTCTGTACTCCTCAAGCAATAAAATCCTTATTTTTTACATGACAAATGAATTGAATTACTTGTTTATTCAAATCTTTTAAAGTAAAAAAAACTGTGGTTGAAGGAGAAAAGTGAACAAAATGGGAAAACGTCTTCAAAATGACAACACTTTTCTGTAACATGGAAAAATGAAAAGACGAAGACATTAAAGGAAGACAGATGTTTGGCCTTTTGGTCATTTTCACAGTTTCACCTGGTTTCACTCACAAAAAAAGACACGCTTCAGAGAAAGGTAGAGCTCCAATCAGCACTGCTGAATATTCAGCTAAAGGACGGGCTGCCAGGTTTGTACCAGCCATGTTGTTATGACAGTAAATAATAAATTTAGCAGCACTGCATTTTTAGTTAGAGGGAAACCAGAATTCAGACTTTCTCGTTAAAGTTATTTTAACATATTTACATACGGCCTAGTTAAGCTTCTCCCAAAGCAGCTTTAAGTCTCATTAATATCACAATGACACAATCAGCCTTGAGATTTCTCACGCTCTAGATAAAAGCAACTTATTTTTACCCCATTGTTTGCCAAAAACTGTTTTTTTCATTAAGCTAACCAGAGCCGTTACCTCTTAAAACCTGTAGCTGGCCTGGATTTTATTTCAAGACTATAACTGTGGAAATATCACTAAATTACCAGAATATTGTCCAATTCATTTGTTAACATTCCTGCTTTCATTGGATGTGAAATGTACTGAATCAAATTCAAGCAACTCTTCGCTAATTACGCATTTTTGCTCAGACTCTTAAGGAAGTGGGGGAAAAGCAAAATATTCAGTAATACTTACATAAATCAAAAAGAATATAGTTGTAAAATAACATCCAGAAGAAAACACACACCATCTTGTAAGTTCTACTATGAACAGCACAACGAATGGCAAACTATGTAAATAATGTTAGCTAGCTAATGTTGGCAATCTGTCTTTGTACCAAAATTCTTTACCAGACCCTAACCCAATGATATTTAGTTGATGTTAGCAACAAATATGAAGTTAGCTACTTGTGTACAGTGTGTACAAACTGAATGTTTTAGGAAACTAGTTGTTTCGCATATTAGGTGACGTTAGTTGCACAAACTAACGTCACCTAATATTAGCGTCTTCGTTTTTACAACTATTCAACTTGTAGTGCCTTGAAATTGTTTTCATCTTAACCAGGTCATGTACCAGGTTAAGATCCAGCCGGAACAACAATGGAACTGTGCAGGATGAAGGTGAACAGATGATTTATCCAAATGACTCCATACTTATCCTTTTCTCTTACTGATGTGTATTTTAGTTTCCACTGAAGCGATCGATATTCATTTAGTACAAAATGTCAAAGTCTAGTTGGCATCAACTATCAGAGCACACTTTTAAACATGTTTTTGTTCTTCCATTTTAGTCTCTACAAGTAAAAAAAGGTTACCTAGCAACCCTAGCAGAATTCCGCCCGTTACCTAGCAACCCAGTAGCAAATCATTTTAATTTAAAGTAACAGGAGGCCCTTAAACAGCTCATACTGAAAGGAGAAAATAAAATCTCATTATTTTATTTTATTTATTAGAGGACAATGCACATTAATGAACTATCAATACTCCTGTACAGACTGTAAATGAGCCAGATTATAGCATAATTGCTCATTTCCATCTGTAGTCCCAAAACAAAAAAGACCCAACAACAGAAAAACATTATAAACATACAAGCACATTAACAAACAATCACTAAAAACAATAAATTATCTGAGAATGATTTTGTGCAAACATGTTTAGCATAGATATATTGAGACCTGTTCAAGGAAGCATAATGTCATCTTTAAACTTTTATTGTAGTAGCTGTATTTGCTCTTTTATACAAAATATGACTTTGTGTAAGTTTTTCCTCCATTCAATTCAATAGCTCACAACATCTTAAGGCTCTAACAAAGAAAAATCTAATTTATATGCAAAAATCAATTCAATCAAGTCATATTAACTAAAGTCAGTTTCATCTCACTTTTTGCTTCAATTTCAGAACGCGACATTGTGGCCATGTCAAAGGAAAAAAGCTGAAAACATGTTGCAGAGAAAGTTTTGGCATCTACTGGGAGAAGCTTGAGACGTTGGAGAAGAAGAGAGGAGGTCAGGCGGTTCAGCTCGGATCGCTGCCCTGGCGACTTTGACCCCGGATGAGAGGTACAGGACTGATGGATAGCTGTGTGTCTGCAGACTCAGACACACGGCTACAGACCAATTTGTCTGTGTAATAAGCAGTGACCAACAGTGCGCAACTCGGGTCGAAGGTGAATGTTCCAAAAAATTTGAACTTTCACTCATTTGAAGACTTTTCAAAGCATCAGAGTGTCTACACAACAATGAAGGAGCATACCAGAGGCTACAGTCCACCAATTAGGCCAATTTGTCTTTATCCTTGTTTATGTTAAGTTTGACTAAAAATGTCAGTTATTATAAGAAAAGCAACAGAATAGTAAATCAGATTTGTCCCAGTTTTCACCAGAATCTTCTGATAAAAATACCAAGTAAATCTTATTTGATTGTATAAAGGTGGATTGCAGCAAAAGTAATATAAAAGCTAAAACTAGCTATACTGCACAGTGAAGCAGTGAAGGAAGTGAACTTCAAATGTACTGAGATATTTGCACCAGAAACTACACAAAAATACTTGGTAAGACTTGTATTTTTACAGTGCATGAGCTATTTTAGGGTTTCTTGTCACCTTAAATCCACATAAGTCACTACTGGACAAAACAAATTGCCAAAATAAACCTCAGAAAGCATGTGACAGACTCTCCCAACTATCCAGCGTCACAGGGTCATTCTCTCATCTCTGTTGTGACTTTGCTCCGCTGCTCAAAAGGACTCGGTTCTGCCCGAAAAACTCTCCCTCCGAGCAGATCCGGAAAAACTAGTGACAACTTCTGGCTCATTATTCACCCACCCGGTGGAAACCCACCACGGATATTTGACCTCAAACATATTTTCTGTTGCTCTTCGACAGGCCTGACATTAATTCCCTCACTGACCCAATAAACCAATGTCACATGCGAGTTTAGAAAGTATCTGCAGCTTCAAGGAGCCCACTCCAAACCGTCCTCTTCATTAACGTTTCTCCGGTTTGTCTAAAGGGTTACCGGCCACTTCCTGACTTACACAAGAAGCAAAACTCCCTTTGCTGGTTCGCCAGAGGAAGTTCTGGACAGCCGGGCCGTTGGGTTTGCCAGAGAAAGCAGGAGTCAGGATTTTGGTCCAACAACACAAGCACCTGAGAAAATACAGGCAGCCCACCACCTATCAAACCAAATAAACCCACAGCGGCGTGGAGTGTGGGCTTAGCCTGATGAAAGATGCCACTCTGCAACCGCACCCACAGGGCAATAAAACGCCTCGCCAGCGCAATGGTGAGCCGATGGTTAGCCCTGCCTTTCAGGGCAAAGGAAGGCTTAATTTGTGTGTTCACATTGTGGTTACAGTGACTGAGAGTTAAATAAAAAACCTATGGTTTCAGTTCTGTGTTTCACAACGACAAGTGAACAGTTAGGACTAATGTCAGAACAATTTCTCCTTTAATATCTCTTAGTAAAATCTAATTAAAACATTTCAGTGCCTCTAAAGGGAAGAGTGTCTTAAAACTATCTTAATTGGTCATTATAGCTTAATGTAACCTCCCATTAGGGAATTGTATTTGTGGTGAAACAGGCTGTGACAGTTTTTACTGTTACTGATATTTGCTGAGACTACAAACACCTGAAAGCTTAACGGGAATAAAGCAAGTTAAACCAATTTGAAATTTGGTGTTTTTTTCTACTTTTACAGTTATTTTTGTCTTTGTAGCTTCATCTGGTTTAACGTTGAGTGTAGCTGTGACATCTGCTGGGATAACACTACCATCAACTTAACCTCCTTCTACAGATGATGCATTTTTCAATGTTTAATCTCTCTAATACACAAAACTATTCACTGAGTTTTAACTGGGACTACGGATATTTTCCACCCGATTTGGGACCAAAACTGCAACATTTGTTGCATTTTCAGTTGCTGTGGTTCTTGTTCTCCCTGCACTGTCAAACCAACCAAATTCCTTGAGCAACCTGTTCCCCTCTTCTCCTGTGGGGGCGCCGCACCAAGAACCACTAAAGGAAATGACACAAAAGCCTCTGAAGAAGACACTGATCACAACTTCCTTCTTCATGAAATGTAAACAAAATTGGAGTGGCAGTTGCTGGGATTTCTCTTTTGTTTTTGATAAAAGACAATAAGTCATTTCTCCCACTAACGCTAGGCTAGCGCATCTGTTTAGGTTGAATTTACCCAGAATGCCATGTGCCTTAGTCCACTTCCTGTTCATATACACATTCAAACAGCAGTAGAGTTCTCTCTAAGGGACTATGGTTTGTAGAAAGACCAGAGTTAGATTAGCATTCACACATCATCACACAAACTGGACTTTCTAGACAAACAAACCAGAGTTGGACTAACGTGGACCAAACGGGACTGGTGTGAATGCAAGTCAGTGACTTCCTGTCTTAGACAAAAAACTTTTAAGATTTTGTGGCACTATTGGCCTTCTTTTGCAATAGATTACACAAGAAATGGGCAAAGAGAGAATGATGGAAGACACGAGGAAATCATTGATCCATGTTTTCTCCATTTGTAGAGGTTTTGCTCCTCATTTACTCTTAAATGTCTTCTGACTGGGATTTATGTCCCAGAAGATCTGCGTCGTCTTATGGAGCAGATTCTGCCGAGTTTGCAAGATGGAACTAAACATCCTCCTTTAAAATTTTGTTTTAACATCATTTCAAACCTCAGACATGCAAACAGGTAATTTCAGCAAGAGATGAAACAGCTTTACACATAATCAAAAACACTAAAAAGTTTAAAATAGCTTCAAAAAAGAAGTGCCTACTCTCCTGTTCCACAGTAAAAACATGTATACATGTTTGAATATTAAAAAAACTTACAAATGACAGTTATCAAATTTTTAGGGGCCAAATTCAAGGGCTCCCTAGTCAGGAGGGCGCCACAACCAACAGCATCCTTAATGACATCCAGCTGACAGAGCTTCATAAGCTCACTGGAATGTGAATGTCTCTTCAATTTTCATGTTTTTCTGAAGAGAAATAAAAGAAAATAAAACATAAACAAAGTGAAGCTAAAAGGAACAAAAAGGGATTCTGTGTCGCCTCTCTGTTTATTACAACCCTTAAATAAAAAAAATGAAGTACAGATGAGTCAAGCTTGCTTTCACAACACAAAATGTGTTTAATGAGAAAACCACCAAACATCTCTGGGAAGTCATGAATCTCTCATTTTTCAGGCTGATCCATCCTCTACCTTACCTTTAAATTTCATAGAAATTGATTAGAATAAACCAATAAATAAAGTTCTGATTTACCACTGAAAATACTAATTAAATACAAAAACTAAACAGCTTTAATGATGCTAAGGCAGAATCATGCTAACAAGTAACGACGACATTTTAAAGGCCGTAAATATACTAAGCACCTTGGTCATAAGTGCTGTTTTCACCTGGACAATGTAGCATGTTAACTGTGAGCATCTGGCTAATAGCTCAAGGCTAACTGCTTGAAGCTAACAGCTCGAGGCTGCTACGTTGAATGATGCCATTTCAAGATCAAGCTAACAAATATAAGGAAACTATAAGTGAACTTAGCTCCTTGGTTGTAAATGCTGAGGAGTAAATTTCTACTAAAAAATAAAAATAAATTTATCAGCTTTATTACTCGAAAATGTGCTAAAAGAACTCAGAAATTTTGAGACTAATCTCTAAGTTTCTAGAAAATAAACATGAAAATTTTCTGAGTTTCAAGTCAAACTTTTTCACATTTAGAAATGTTGAGTTTTAAAACAAGTCAAATATCTGAGAGAGAGTTAAAAATCTTAGAAAAAAGAAATCTGAGAAAAAGTCAAACATCTCGAAAAATTCAAAACTGAGATTAAGTAAAAAACTTGAGGTTAAAGTCAGAAATCTGAGAATAAAGTCATATTTTTCTTTTGAATGACACTAATCCTCTTCCGTAGATACCTGCTACCTCTGCAAGGACAAACATGTATGGATGATGAATTGTTCAGATCAATTTTTGTGAATTTGTGAGTTTTATTTTTAAATTTTTAACTCCTATGAACTCTCAATAGGTTGTTATAATAACGTCTCCAGATTAAATCTGCCTATTTGTTGAATCACATGTAATTTTACATGTTACTTTCAGTAAAGTTTCCAGCATATTTAATAAACATTTTACTCCTTTTTTTCCTTCCATTCTTGTTTTTAAACTGCCAACATCTGGATTCAATTAGGGGCCATGTGGGCACCCCCTCCCCACCCCGTTACCCCCCAAAGCATGGAGGGTTACACATGTGTGCTCTCACTTTTATACCTGAGATGAAAGCTGCAGGCTGACAAACACCTTGACGGTTAGAGTCATGGAGCAGAGCGGCTTTATGTGCGGTCTTCGCCATGAAGGCTGCTGGTCTGCAGCAGAATATCTGAGAATACTTAAAATGCAAAACAAAGAAGCGATGGTTTCGTAGGAATAAAGGTCAATTTTCAACTAAATTCAATTTTATTTTTATTGCACCAACTTTTGTTGTTTCAAGGCACTCTAGAAAAGAAAATCTAATTCAATTGATGTTATGGAACATTACAGTAAACTCAATTATCCAAAATATCCCAACATATTGGACCATTTATGTGTTAATTTGAATCATATTCTGCTGAAAACCCCAACGATGATCCATTGTCAAGTTTTTGGCCAAAGCAAACAGATTTATTGTTCAAGAATTACCTTGTATTTTGAATTTTTTGCCGTTGTTTATGGCCAGATTTACAGCATTTCTAAAGATGCAGAATTATAATATATCTCTCACTTTCATGTCATAAAATTTAGATAAAAAGCAATATGACTGCATGTGGAAGTTGTACAAAACAGTAATTTGGGGGGTACAACGGCCTATTGTAAGTAGGGGAAAAAAATAAGAATATTACTGCCAAAAAACTCAGAAATTTTAGAATTAAATTCACAAATCTTCAAGAAAAAAACTTTGAAATTTCTGAGTTTGAAAGGTTAAAAGATTGCAAGAAAAAAAATTCAAATTTGGAGATTAATTTGAGAAATTTTCTAGAAAAAACATGGAAATTTTTGTGCTTAAAAAGGCAAACAACTGCAAAAAAAAGAACTCAGAAATTTTAAGATTACTATAAGAAATTTTAAGCAAAAAATGTGAAAAATTCTGAGCTTGAAAAATAAATAAAGTAGCAAGAAAAAAAACTTACATTTTGGGAAAATGTCAGAAATTTTCTAGAAGAAAAACTTGGAAATTTCTGTGTTTAAAAAGTCAAAAATTTGCTAGAAAAAAAGCCCTTGCAATGGATGACAAAATTAGCTTTGTAATGCTTTGCAATTGTTTCTAGATGTTGCTTGTGTGTCAAATTTACAGGCCTACCAGAAACGTGCGAATTCAAAGGTTCCAGGTGGAATTAACCAAAATTAAAATGTTAAAGTTCCGGCTCGATGTGAAAAATGACGTTTTTAGGACTTAATATGAAGCGAGCAATTTGGCTTCTCTGCTGAGAAGCTCCCAGCAGCAGGTTCCTGACCTGTTTGGGTCCAATAGTCCATGGATACCAAACTCCATGGAAACCCACAAACTCGCATACTTCCTGTGGGTATGTATCCGTCTAGGAATCACGGTGGAAGGTGAGCTTTTCCCGTTGGGAGCTGAGCCAGTTTTCTTTTCATTACTCTTGCTGGAGGCCGAGTCTCCACAATCACAATAAGCTTTATTTTTATCGACATGTGCAGACGAAGGCAGCATTCCAGAGAATTAGGCTCAATTTCATGACCTCCAGTGATTTCAGGGAATACCATGCCGCCTTAAACTACACGCCTCCTACTTTTGGTTTGTTGGCGTATGAGTGTTTTTTTAATACATGTACGGATTTTGCATGTTTTGTTTTAAAGCCATTTACTTCAGTGCAGTCAGTCAAACACTCAACCTGATATCTATCACAGTTTGCAGAACGTTTTCATCAGATTATAGCTTTGAAATTTGCATCAGTTGATTAACGAGATGCAAACGGGAGAACAGCGAGTGCTCCATTAAAAACAACACCAGGCACAAATCTGGTGTTATGAGTTTATGTTCTATCGAAGCAGATATGTGTGGCCTCTGGGTTTTCGTTTTGACAAAGAAAAACCCGATTCACCATTAATCATGCCGTCGCTGTGGCTCTGAAAACGAACAGGGTTTAGCTCAAGCCTTAGACAGCAGTGTTATGGTGTTTCTCCATCTGATAATCCGGTAGACTCGGTTTGATTTGGGACCAAAAATTGCAACATTTGTTACATTTTCTATTCTCTTTCCCATCAAACTTTTTGAGTCAGCTGTTCCCCTCCTGGCCTGTGGGGGCGCTGCAACAAAAGCCTCCCTACTTTTTGGAGGAAAAGTTTGTTACGCCCTGGCCTAATTGCTGGTGGATTTTGTGAGAATTTGACAAAGAGGTGTGTGATACTGCATATTTTGGTGCCGATAGGTACAAGTGAATGCGAGGTCAATATCGCAAAGTTGATAGGCATTTAAAGAAATACTGTAAAAACATATCACGACGATAAACAGAAACAGTAGATAATCAGAACAAATTAGTTTGCATTTTTTGCAAATGAATAAACCAAACCAACCAAACTTTTCAGGAACCTTTTCCCATTCTGGCCTGTGGGGGCGCTGCACTGAGAACTACTGAAGGAACCGACACAAAACCTCTGAAGAAGACACTGAGCGCAACTTCCTTCTTGATTAAATGTAAACAAAAATGGAGTGATGCCAAACTTTAACAGTAAGATTTCTCTTATGGTTAGAGACCAGAAGCCATTCCCACTGTTAGCACTAGGCTAACACTAGTGTTGCTTTGATTGTATTTACCCAGAATACCCTGCGCTGTAGTTTGCTTCCTGCTTTTGAAGCAGTGTCTGGTTCATGAAACTCAGCAACATGAAGACCAATGAACAGGACAAAGTATGTTCTTAATGTGGTTCTGCCATACATCTTCGAAAAGTAGAAGTGGAACCTTCTGCACAACCGTTTATCTTTTCCAGCAGCCATTGTACAGCACATTCAGTGGTAAAACCAGCTGGAGCTTCACTTCGGTTGTTAGGTAACAGGGTTGGGGTTGCTAGGCTACGGTGCAAAGCCCATTGGGAAGTTTTTTAAACGGTTCATTTTCCACACATTAAAAAAAACATTAACCTTACCAAAAGAAGGCTGTTTTTTTTTTAAGCACTGGATTGTTTTTAGAAGCTGCAGAGACTCAAATGGAAGTGTACAAATTTAGTTTTGCAAAATAGATATTCTCTAAATTGGCATGAATACTTTTGCAATGAGCTGCATAGAATATCTGAACTCTGTCAGAAAATATATCTACTAAACCAAATCAGCGTCTGCTCTGTGCAGGGAAATGCTCATTAATTGTTAATAATTCCACAGGGAAAGGTTTCAGTTTTAAAACATTTCTGTAGTTGCTGAAATTACAATTTTCCAAACTAAATCTGCTTGGAACGCCATTTTGTTTTTGGTGTTTAATATTCAGATCCAGTCAGTTGCCTTTTCTTTATGAAAACTCACACTTTATTTCTTTTTCTCGTTCAAGTTTTAATTGCAGTTATATAAAAAATAAAAATGGCCAAATGGTGCCTTTGATGCGGAGCGACATTCCTGGCATCCCTCAGATGTCTGCGCTGCTCGGCGGTAACCCAACTCTGGTTGAAAGCATTTTCCTGCGATCGACGGCGCCTGGGACACCTGCTGCTCTGATGCGGTAGTGACTACAGATCGGTCCTGGACGATACTCAGCACCACGAACACACACACACGCACACACACATCCAACAAAACACCTCCACCAACGTAGGGTTCGTTTGGTGACACTTTAGATGAAGGGTCTGAATAAGACTGGCATAAAACCATGAAAAACATGAAGGTGTTTTCATAAATGTTTATGACTGCCGTCATAAAATGTCATTTTGTAAATAATGGCACTTTCAATGCAAATTTACATTTTAGGTCCATTAAAAGTGTCATTATTTACCAAGCCAAAGTTTACACTTTTAATGAACTTTTAATGCAATTCTTAATGCAACTTTGCTTTAAAAGTGTAATCATTAACAAAATAATGTAATGTTGACACTTTTAATGGACTTTCAGTGCAACTCTTAATGCAAATATGCATGAAAGGTCCATTAAACGTATCAACTTTGCATTAATCGGTAAATAATGACTCTTCTAATGCAAATTTGACACTTTTACGGACTCTTAATGCATCTTTCAAATTAATCAATTAATGCAAAGTGTCATTATTTATCAAATGACACTTCATGACAACAGTCATAGACATTGAACATCCTGTTTATTGTGTCATGTCAGTCTCGTGCAGATCCCTTTCTGTACATTTCTTCCTCCTCTCTGGAAGCCTCTTAAGGTCGCTCAGCTGCCTCAGAGTTATGTGGTGAAAATGAGGACAGCTGTTTCTATAAACCTTGTCATCAATTTGTCCCAGTCATTAAAATGGGCTGTAATTTGCCTAATTGTGGTCAATCACAGCTGCCAATGGTGCAGAAAAGTGCCGGGTATCCCTTTACAAGCAGACGGGAAGATGAAGCTGGAGCGCGCTGCTCTGCTCCAGAACAATGATTACGAGTATGATCTTCATCTAATCCCGACCGCAAATAACCTGTTTGATCAAAGACAGGACCAATGATTCACTAATGCCTCACAGACATAGACGCTCTGTGGATTTATTTGTTAATTAATGTCAGTTTTACAGGACGACCTCTGAACATTTTCTCATTTTTGCTCCAGACGTATAGCATTTAGATTAAATCAAACACAAGGACTGCAAAAGAAGCCAGGGGTTTGTGGTATTCAAAGATTATTTGGCCTTCTTTTAAAGTTTCAGCTCTTTGCTTTTATTTTTCTGCAACTGATTGAGTCTAAAGGCAAACGCAAATTTCTGTCTTCAGGAGCCTGAGTTGTTTACATTTTTTCAGTGTTTGCATTTTTACTGTTTATTTATACTCGGTCTTCATTTGTCTCTTTTTGATCAATCTTTCCTTTGTTGTTGATTTACTCAGGTTAGTTCTGTAGTAGTTATTCATTCTTCATATTCAGTTTGTGTTAGATTCATCTTCTGCCTGTTGCAGTCTGTTTACGCCTCCCCAGTTCTTCTCTCCCTCACCCCGCCTGTCTGGTCTCCCCTCACAGCTGCACCCGGTTTCCAATCATCAACCTGTTCTGTACTCCACCACTAATAAAGCTTCTCCGTACCTAAACCTGCAGCTCCATATTTTAGAGCCATTGTAGATAGAAAAGGAAATGGAGCAAATTTCCTTTTACTCCAGAAATTTTCTGACAAAAAAAAAGATAGTTTTCATTTTAAAAGTCACAAATTTGCTAAAAAAATTTTTTATTATTTTCACAAGTAGAACAAATTTGACTTTTAAAACTTTTTTCAGTTTTTTCCACAAAATTTCTGATACTAATCTCAAGATTTCGGAGGTTTTCCAAGTAAATTGTTGACTTTTCAAACTCACAAAAATTTCTGAGGATATATTTACTCCTCTTTTTTCTTCCAACAACTGTTTTAATACGTTGTTATAAAAACCAGCTGGTTCCCAGTCGCATTTAAAAGTACCTATAATAATGACCCAGCATACCTTCAGCGCTCCGTCTGCAGATTTAAAATAAATAAATTAAATCTTTTGATAAAAACAATTTTGAGGATAACATTTCAAAGCGAGCCGGTTGCCTAATCCCTCGACTTTCCCTGCTTTGGCCGTTTCTCCGTGGAGCTTCTCGACGCAGAAACATTTTTCTTTCTTGAGAACAAAACATGTTCCTCATTTGTTTTGAGAAATACATGCTCTGGGGATGACATGTTAAAAGTTTTGCGAGAAGGAGAAAGTTGGCGAGGCGAACGAATTCTCCCGCTGGGTGCGAGTGACGGCATCATTCCTTGCATCTGTGTGCAACATTTCCGTGTCCTCGCTTTGGGCAGACACAGGTGGTTTGAATCCAGACGTTCACGGACAGAAGCGTCATTCTCTGCATCTCTTGGTCCTCCAAGAATTCAAATATCTCTTTATTCACCTCAACATGCCTGCCTCTGCTCCTCGTGTTCAACGCTTTTACTTTTTGGATACGCAGTTTTATCTCGCATCACTTGAATCCCCTGCCAGCTGCTTTTGCATGCTGTTTCTTATGATAGCTATACTTCCAGTCTGCACTGAAATGTTTGAAATATTTTCCTGTGGGGTGCTGTCATTCTGCAAATGGAAGATGGAAACCTTCTCTTCTGTGGCTGGCTGCTTTGAGAGAGAATTTAGGATTTATTTTGGTCACTTTCTTAGTGATTGCCAAAGAATAGCTTTGGTTTATACATGTTTCTTTTAAGACCAATAAGAATAAAATAGTCCACTTTAATCCAACTCCAGTCCATCTGTCTAGAAAGTCTGCCTTGGTTGGGGAACAAAGGTGGGAACGTGTCATCGAATCAAAAAAGAACTCCTGCAGATCGGAGATTGCTTGACGTTGTTCTTAAAAGCAGAAAACAGGCTGAAAGGCATTCTGGGTAAATGCAACCAAAACAAACATGTTAATGCTAACACTAGTGGGAGAAACAGTTTGTGGTATTTGGGAAATCCTCCAACTGCTAAAATCTGACGCTACTCCATTTTTCTTTACATCTTGTGAAGGAAGCGGCGCTCAGTGTCTTATTCTGAGTGGTTCATTAGTGCAGCGCCCCCACAGGCGAGGAGGGGAACTGATATCTCAAAAGGTTTGGTTGGATTGGTTTATTCGTCAACCAAAAAAAATGCACACAGATTTGTTTATCTACCGTTTCTGTTTATCGTCTTGTTATATTTTTGAAAATATTTTGTAGACATCTATTAACTGTCTTCTCATTTTAGCAAAACAAAATCACCCAATGGTCAGAAGCTTGGTGATCTAACAAACTTAAATAATAAATAAAAATTATTGGTATAAGAATCGGTATTGGCAATATTGACCCTGCATTCACTTTGTATCGGATCAATACCAACATATGCCGTATCTCACATATTTAATATAAATTACAACAAAATCCACCACTAATTAGGTCAGGGCGTCCCAAACTTTTCCTCCAAATAGTACAGATGCACCAATATGAAAATTCAAGTTGATATTGGTCTCCGATATTAATGATATTGATAACCGATATTTACAGATACTGTTTTGACACTTTTGGGGAACAAAGCAACCAGAAACAAACGGCAACCAGATGGAAATATCAGTTGTTAATATCAGCCTTGTTTTATTTACCGATATGTTAGAAAATTATGGATATGTCGTACATCTGTCACAGAGAGCCTCAATTTCAGGCGTGGGACCCACTTGCAATGCTAATATGTCAGAAAAACCTTTAGAATATTTTTTCTCACTTTTATTCAATATTTTATTATTAATTTTGTTTAACATTATTCTGCCTGATGCCTTCTGATTTTAGTCGACCAGGAGCTGTGAGGTTTTTGATGTTACTTTGTTTTTTTTATTGCCAACAACTTTCAGTTTGTTGTTATGCTAGCTTGAGAAGCAAAGCAGCTTGATAAAATGGTAATTAACATTTCAGTACATTTTTGTAACATTTTATAATAATGATTGAAAAACAGATGAGATTTTATGCAAGAAGTTTTTTTAATCTAATAATTTTTTTTCTGGTGCCCCCTGGTGGGCCCCACTTTGATAAACACTGGTCCATTTGGATCTGTGAGTTCAGATCAGGATTTTTCGGTTTATTCAAGTAAAGTTGCAGAAAACAGATAAAAAGGTGGATTGTTGGCAGTCCATGAAACATTTCTGGTCCCGATCCTGAATCTCCTGAGCTTTTCTAAAGACAAAAACAAGAGAGAAAACGCCTGAAATTCATTTTATTTTTGACAGTAAAGCCTCTTATGTGCCCCCGCATGTCTCTTTTTAAAGTTGCCCCCCTCAGTGGAAACAGACTGTTGCAAAATCAACAAAGAGATTGCATTACAGGGACAGGAGCAGCTTTCTGAAAGCACGTCAGGCGCATTCCCCACAGATCCAGTCAATTTTACGACCTCTTAGATGGATGATTGTTATTGAGCGATGTGAAGTGAGAGGGAGCCGGCCAGGGTCAGATCAAGTCCTTAAGACACTCAGGAAAATACAAAAGAGGCGTGCAACTGGGTGGATATGACGGAGGCCATTTGCTTCTAATTGACCCTCAACTATGTGACTGAGCCCCACAGCCAGGAGCGGCCCTGGGTGACCCACCGTAGCATCTCTGCGCCGCAGATGGGAGAATAGGAGCACTTTCAGTTCCTGACCCCTCGCTGACTTGCAGAGCCCTTTACCTTTGGCCTGACTTGCAGGGGGAGAGGTTGGTTTAGCTGTCTGAACCCAGCCAACCATCAAAACGCTCACAGCTGGGGACCCAGAGCCAGTTCAGTCGCTTTTATCCAACTCAGTCCATTTGCAGAGAAAGTCCATTTTGTTTGGGAAGGTGCGAACTCTGGTCCGCCTTCCAACCGCGGTCTCGGTTCAGTTGAAGTGAACTCTGGTTCAGTTCAAATGCATGACCAGAGAACACTATAAATGAAAGAAGTGGACTACAACACAAGGCATTCTGGGTAAATACAACCAAAACAAACACGCTGACTTAGCGCTAGCATGAGAAATGATGTGTGGTGTTTTGCTAAAGACAAAAGATAATTCCTACCACCACTTAAGTCCGATGCTACTCCATTTCTGTTTACACTTCATGAAGAAGGAAGTGCTCAGTCTCTTCTTTAGAGGTTTTTATGTTGTTTCCTTAAGTGATTATTGATGCAGCACCCCCACAGGAGAGGTGGGAAACAGGTTGGTTGGCTTGGTTTATTCATTAACACAAATAATTGGTGGAAATGACGGAGGCCATTTGCTTCAAACTGACCCTCAACTTTGCGACCGGGCCCCACAGCCAGGCGCGGCCCTGCGTGACCCTCCGTAGCATCTCTGCGCCGCAGACGCGAGAATCGGAGCGCTTTCGCTTCCTGACCCCTCGCTGACTCGCAGAGCCCTTTACCTTTGGCCTGACATGCAGGGGGAGAGGTTGTTTTTGCTGTCTGAACCCAGCCAACCATCAAAACGTTCACAGCTGAGGACCCAGAGCCGCGGCCTTGGAGTCGAGTTTTAGGAAAACTCTTCAAGGGTTGATTCCCCCAGAGAAACATCACAGATCTCCGAGGTCAGGATTCAGATATGTACTGAAAGGCTTCAATTTACGCCGCACTTTATGTTTTTGGTCCAAAAAAAAAAAAACTTCCCATACGGTGAAAAAAAATATTACCACAAATGGGCATGGACAGTTAAAATAATTTCCCCATTTTCCATAATCAGTTAAGCTCGTTTTAAGCAGCTCGGAGAAAGCAGCCGTTTATGAGACAGGCCACCACTTCAAACAGATTGATTACCACTTTCAACCACGCATGAAATCATAGAAATATTTCCAGTTACACCTAAATTATTCCTAACGTTGCAGCTCTCAGGGTAAGACCTCATGAAATGTCGGCACAGATCTGCAGTCACCCCCATTTTCTCTCTGTTTATGTAAGCAAGCTCCAAAGCGACGAACGGAGGGGTGTGTGTGTGTGCGTGTGATAGGAGGGATAGAGAAGACTTGATGTGACAGTGTTTTGATGGCTGAAAGCTGGAAACAATTTTGCAAAGAGATTAATTTAATACAAAGTCCTGGTTGAGCCGACCGGGCAGAGTTTGGTCACCTTCCCCCTACACTGTAAACGTAAACGTATTAAATTGAAAATTGTAAGAAATCAGTTTCTTACCATCAAGAATCCAGCTACTTTCAGAGCAGTAAAGTGTTTATTAGAGCGTTTTTATCATTTGCATGAAATATCATGAAAAAGAGTTGTACGCTGGTTGCCATGGTTACTGCATTTAATTTGACTTGCTGCTTTAGCTTTAGCTAGCGTATTGTAGCTAGTTATTTTACTCAATTACATCTACTTGAGTAACTTTTTGGGGAAAAAAACTTTTACAAGTATTTTTACTACACTGTAATTTTATTATGGAGTATTTTTACTTTTACTTGAGTAAGATTTTATTATTTTCTACCCACTGAATTAAAAACAAACCTAAAACTCACCAGACTCAGACACACACCTGCAGTTTCTGTTAAAGTTTTATAAGTTTTCTTTTTTTTATTGAAAGAAACTGATTTGGAATAATTCTCTTTTGCCTAATTTTGTTTTTTTGGGGGGTGGGGTTTATATAAATTATTATTATATAAATTATTATTTTATATAAATTATTTTATATAAATTATTAATAATTATAATCATTATTAATAATGATTATATTATTATTATTTTGGTCCTTAAATTACCAAAATTCCCACTTAACTTTATATTTTGGTCCATCTGATGAACTCATTTTTAAATATTTAACGGTTAATATCTAATCAGTTACTCAGTACTCGAGTAAACTTTTTATCAAATACTTTTTTACGCCTACTTGAGCACAATGTTTGGGAACTTAAACCCACCTTTGGTCAAAATTAAACCTTTCAAAACTTCAAAGTGTTTTTCTTTTTCTTAAGCAATAATCCTCACATATGACCTATTATTTAAGTATGACTACTTAATTTAAAAGTCACGTTGTGAATTTTAATAGCAATATTTCCGTTTTATTCCTAGTAAAATACATTGGGAACGGCTTTCCTGCTGAGACTGTGGAAGAGCTGAGAGGAGAAAGGAAGGCAGGGAGAGAAAGGGGCGAGACAGCGGAGCTATGGGAAAGCGTTTTAGGGAAACCAAATTAAGGGGAAGAAAGGCTGGACACAAAGGCCTTTGAAAGCGGCAGACAGTTCCCTTGACGTGCCTTAAAAGAGATGCTGCAGCCGATGCCAAGAAGGAGGGAGAGAACAGGGAGAAACAGCGCGAAGAAGTAAAGTTTAGGGGGAAAGGTGGCTTGAGCGGAAAAGCACAGAGGAAAGTGTGTGTAATGCACAATCAAAGAGAAAGAGAAGGTAAAAAAAAAAAAGCCTGAAAGTGTTCCTTCTGCAAGGCAAAATCATTGTAAATGTTCATGAAACTTTGTTAATATGCCTGTAAACTAATGCAGGTGCAAAGGAGAATCTGACTCAGCAATTACCAAGATGGCTGTTTGAGTGGGAGGAGTTTGATATTTCCAATTCTTCACTCAAGATTTCAGAATGTTATATTGATCAGGAATAGTGAGTCAGAAGCCTTTAATGCAAAAATGAAATGATCTGTGCTTTTCAAAAGTGGAATGTGCATCTGCATTAGCTGATGGGATGATGGATGGAGCCAACGCTGCGCTCCAGTTTCCTGGTTTGACGCCAGAAGTCAGAATTTCAACATGGAGACGCCCCAAAAAATGGCTTTCAGTAGCTCTTATATGCATCATTTTTTCATCTTAAGAGTTGAAGACGACACATGGAACATTGATTTAAGACAGATTTTTGCATGTGTGTTTTGTAAAATAAACATGTTTCTTCTGCTGCTGACGTGCGGAGCGGCCATATTGCACCTTACAAGTTATAGTGTGTCCCAATGGAAAATTTGACGTCAGAGGCATTCCAGTGGATTTTCACGACTGGGAAGTGAGAATTTCCCAGTTCCAAGTGCAACTGGAATGCAACTTTGGCAATAAGTTCAGATACCATGTTTTTTTTGGTGTCTGGAAAATAACCCATTTCAAAAGCCTCAGGGATGTAACGTCACAAATCAGCAGGCACTGCCTTGTTACCTAGCAACCCCCGCGAAATTCCACCCGTTACCTAGCAACCCCAGCAGAATTCTGCCCGTTACCTAGCAACCCCAGCAGAATTCCGCCCGTTACCTAGCAACCCCAGCAGAATTCCACCTGCTACCTAGCAACCCCAGCAGAATTCTGCCCGTTACCTAGCGACCCCAGCAGAATTCCACCTGCTACCTAGCGACCCCAGCAGAATTCCACCTGCTACCTAGCAACCCCAGCAGAATTCCACCTGCTACCTAGCGACCCATTGAGTCGGGGAGTGAGGCCAGCAGGAGCTTAACTGGGTCTAAAGTGACAGAGGCCCTAAAACAGCTCACTCTGAACTGATTAAAATCTCCTCATCTATCAATAATTCTGTTAAAAAATTTAATAAACATGTTTTGTATCATCTATAGACATATCCTAACCTGTTCAAGGAAGCATAATATGTCACCTTTCACAGTCTACCACTCTGCCAATGTCTTCATGGGAGCTGAGAAGGCAGTGATGTTCTTAAGGTTCATGTGTGCAAGTGATACTGTGCAACAAAATGGACAGAAACATTTAAAATCTGATACAGTCCAGTAGATTTTAAATGAATCAAAAACTGAGGAGCTACTGCCAAACAGTCCATCCTCAGGGCTTCCTCTGACGCCACCATAAAATCAGTTAATTTGTCCCAATGCTGCCGAGGTGCACCTCCACACCTCACCATGAAATGAGGAGTGCTCCAGCAGCACCACCTCCACCTTCCCATCCCACAATCCTTCACTCCTCTCTTCCTCACAAAAGTATGCACACCTCCTGAATGTTTTTCCACCTTCTGTTACAACCACAACCGCCAACATATTTCTGAGATGTGATGCACCAACAGAAAACAGTGAAATTGTGAAAATGAAGGAGAATTTGACATTTGTTGTCAAACAAATTAGCTGCAATTTGACATTTTGAAAATAAATTGAAACATGCCAATTTAAAAAAAATAATAAATTTTTGCACTGGGATAAGGTGTTTTTTTTGGGGGGGGAGGGGGGTTTGGTCACATTAAAAATATATTTCACAAAAATCCAATAGAAACTTTTTTCGCATTACACGAGTCAAATGATCAGCAACAACTACTGGCAGAAACTATGAAGAAGACGACAATAGGAAGAAGCAGAGTTGCATGGTTTTTTATGATATTCTTACTCGATATTAACAAAGCAATTGCGAAATTGTGTTTTTTCAACATTAGTGGAAATTAGTGGAAATGTTAAATATCTTGAAGTTGTACCTCGACCCTTCTGAAGTCTCTAACAGTCAACTCTGGCCAAGAAGAAAAGCAAGTCCCACAGCATGAGGCAGCCACCACCATGTTTCACTGTGATAATGAAATATGGACTCCAAGCTGAGTGCAGCGTTAGTTTTCTGAAATATAAGCCAGAAAGTTCAGCTTTGGTTCATCTGACCGAAACATGTTCTTCCACATGATTGCAGTTTCCTCTACATGGCTACATACCTGTCTTTCAACTATGACTTTCTTTCTTCTTTTTAATTTTATGATTATAACAAATATTTTGGAAGTAAAAAAGAGAACACATATTGTCTTTACTGTTTTAATCATAGCTTTATGTGTGAACTACCCATAAAAACAAACTTCTCAGGTACCGTTTGCCATAAAGAGCTTGACTTTCATCTTCAACATAACATTAACAAGGTTAATTGGAGCCACATAAAACAAAACATAAAAAGTCTGAGTTTTGTTTGCCAAAGCAAGACAAGCTTTTCAATCTCAAAATTGGTTTAGAGGGAAAAGTAGTGAGTGAGCTGAAAGAGGAACGGGTCGACAGAGGTGCGGCGGCACACCTTTAATCACCGCTGGTGCTTGTGCCGACACACACCACACTGTCGTAATCCACACTGACAGAGTTGTCATCGTCGCTGGAGGCGGGGGCGATGGAAAGCGGCGTAGAATCGGCCGAGGTGAGGGACTTTCCTCCATTCTCTCTCCCCAGCGGCGGCGCACGTTGAGCGGCCGCGGCCGGTTCCACCAAGGCCCCCTTTGTGTCGGTAATCACCAAGTGATGAGTGATGGCGACGCGGCCTCCCGCTCTCAAGAGAGGGTGTATGAGGGGAAGCGGGCGGAGAGGGGAAGGTGCAGGACCGGAGTATCCTGGAATGTTCCCAGAGGAAAGGGTGCGAAAGAATAGAAAGGAAGGGAATAGATAGCAGGTGCGCCGCAGGAGGAATGCGCCATCATGACTCAACTGGCTTTGACTCACCAAGGAAGAAGCAAAGAAAAAAACTTCTAAGAGACGGTGAATTGTGTGGATTTCACTTTTTATCTTTCCAGTCATCACAACGATTTTTAGAGTTCAATTAAAGAAGCTGATGTCATCTGAGCTCCAACCAGCATAAATTCATGCCGTGACTCAGGTGGGCTCGCCAAGATAGATTCTTAAGTGACGAATGAACGTCTAGATGTCCAAACGCATCCGAGTTGCGTTATCTGGGGAACTTCAGAGATCAGAGGTCACTACCACTACTCTTTTCTCTGCTCTCCAGTCGCTTGCCGTTCTCCCACGCTCCCTCCACCACAATCACACCTGTGTTCCCTCTGTCCCTGATACGTACAACACACACACACACACGTATATTCAAAGTCTTCCCAGCTGCATGTGCACCTGGGCTGCCAGCTGTCAACACTGTGGTAACTGGCATACAGCAGGCTGTGTCACTATCACCTGGATCATCAGCTCCAGAAAGAGAGAAAGAAGTGAGCACAAAGAATCGAAAGGCAGAAAGAAAACAACCGGAAAGGCAGCGAGGCAATGGACTGCGAACGATTCATATGATGATGGAGGATAAAGAGAACTGATGGGAGGAAACATCAACAAAACAGACGAGCAACAAGCCAAAGAGAAATCTGAATATTAATGGAGACGGTTGGACCAAAAGCATTCGACACTGCCTGCCTTTCCATTGACCAAACAATTGAGCCTTTTGACATTTCGACAGTAAATTTGATAATTGGAAACATTCCAAAAAACTAATGTTTCTTATAGAAAGTTTTTGCTCTAGGGATTGGTTAATTTCACAAAACTGCTATAGACTTTTTTCGCAGCACACGAGTCACATGATCAATAACCGGATGTTACCCCATGTTTTAATGACGTCACATGAACAAACTTACTCACATTTGTTATTTAATAAAATCACCACAATTGTGAGATTATGTTGTTGGGTTTTTTTGACATTAAAAGTTTCGTGCACATTTTTAATGGAAACTCTGCTTCTTTTTTTGAAGCAACTTGAAAACGTGAGAAGAATCGCGCTAATGTCCATAATTTCTCACCGCATCGCATAAACGTTCCTTATTCATGTCGATAGTAGAAGCGAAATATCAACATTGCTGTAAAACACGGCAACAAACTCCTGACCAATCACACAACACTTCATAGCGTGAGGGTGTGACGTACCTTAGCTTAGCTGTTGCTTAAGCTCCTCATGTTTGTGTCCCCGAAACGCTCAGGTTCCACTTTGCGAACCTTGTATGCGGTTCAAACTCTGTCAAACTCGGGCTTCCTCAGAAGTCAGTAAAAATAAAAACGTAAAAAATAGTCCAAATTCAACCGGCGGCGAAGACGACGCCGGTTGAACCTCTCACGCTTTCCTTTTTACTGTGGTTCTTTCTGCGCATGCGTACGTTCCGTTATCAGCTGCCCGGTGACGTCAGGACGTCCCGGAAAGTTACAAAATGGATGCCAACGGTTAGCGTTTTTTTGTTTTTGTTTGTTTTTTAATGATTATCCATTTTTGGACGTTTTATATCACTTCTGAATCGTAGTCAATGAGATTTGTAATTCTTACATGAATAGATTTTTAAAGTACATTCTTATTTTTACATTATTTACCAAAAGAAGAGTGAAATCTTACCATAAATATTCTGTTTTAATTTTCTCTGTGTTCTGGTCTGTACTGTGAATCCCACAATACAAAAATACACAAATTTTGCCAAGTATTATTGATATAGCTTCTAGTGCAAATAAATTAGTGAATAAATAAGACAAAGCTAACTTACAAGTAGCTTTTCAGCAAAATGTAGGAGCTTGTTTTAAGTCAGCAATTCCTTTATTTTGGTGAAAAGGTGCCAGTTCCACTGGCAGATTTTTTCACTTAAAACAGGAAAAACGTATTATTGAAAGTTAAATGACCCGTCAGTGGAACCAGGACATTTTTATCAATATAAAGGAATTATTGACTTAAAACAAGTTTCCATATTTTGCTGAAAAATTGCTTGTAAGTTAGTTTTGTCTTATTTCAAGTGAAACTAAACTAAAATACTTAGTAGTGTAACACACTGTGTTTTCTGTATAAAACTATAAACTCTCATATTTGCATGAATAGAAGAGTTTACACTGACTCATTAAGCGAACAATGCCAGATTGAACAACTTATAAGATATATCTCTGCCTGTAATCAGAATTTACTTAACAGCTTTTGACTAAAACAAAATATTATGCAAGCTTCTGAGGGACAGAATACCACCCAGGCTTTTGCAGGTTGGGTTGCTGCACGGCGTTCTGATGGTAATCCCTCATTTTAAAAGGTCAGGAGAAGGAGTAGCAAACACGACTTCTGGAGACCCCCTGCACCGATCGCTTTAATTACAGCTGAGTTAGTAGCACATCTTAACGTCGCCCTCCACTCCCCTTCAGCCGTTACTTCTCATGACTGAACGAAAGCAGAAATGCACTTTTGTATATTTAATGTGCCTCCTTGTGAGGGAATCAAAAGCCGAGCAATGTGTGGCGAAGGTACGGTGCAGCATGTGTTGCTGTTCGGCAGCGAAGACATCAAAAGGTGGATTTTCCCCTATTGCCACCCCGGACTATAAATCCCACTCCAAAAGGAGTCATTTATGGGACAATAAGAGCCAATTTATGGGCCTCCAGAAAATGAAGGCAATTCGGAGGTGTGGGATGAAAGATGACAAGGGCTTTCTTGGGGTTACATGCGTGAGGTAGTAGCTCTGCGTTTCTTCACAGCTTTCTGGTGATGGTGTAATGGAGGTGAAGGTCTGGATTGTACAAGGAACACCACTTTCATTTTTTCACTGCAAAAACAAAAAAATCTTACCAAGCATACTTTCCTGTGCAAATATCTTTGTATACTTTAAATAAGACAAAATTAACTCTACAAGGTATTTCAACTTGTTTTAAGTCAATAATTTATTAATATTGATTTCTTAAAAAAAAAAAGCATAGTTCCACTGGAAAATTAATAAACTGATAACATGGGGGAAATATCTTGTTATAAGGGAAAAACAGTCAATTTTAATCAATATTTAAGAATTATTTACTTAAACTCCTGTATCTTGCAGAAAGTAAGTTAGTTAGTTAGTTTTGTCTTATTTGAAGTGAACTAAAACTATGTGCAACAGAAACTAGACAGAAAATGCTTGGTAATGTTTTGTGTTTTTGCAGTGTGTGGAATTTGTTTTGTTAGAAAACTGTAAACTCTTTTAATTGAATAAGCAGATGCCAGACTTTCTCCAGAACTTTCTGTGACTTGAGTGTATGAACATCACTTTCTTTTTTTCACTGCAAAAACAAAAAAAAATCTCAAAGTATACATTTTCCTGTGCAAATATCTTTGTATGCTTGAAATAAGATAAAATTGTTTACAAGGAACATTTCAGCAAGAAATAGGAGCTTGTTTAAGGCAAATTACTAGTTTCACTGGCAGATTATTTCACTTATAGGATAAGAAAATGTCTTTATGAGTGATAATATGCTAATGGATCTATAACCTTTTCATCAATATTCTATATACTTAAAACAAGCTCCTGTATCTTACTGAAAAGTTACTTCTAAGATAGTTCAGTCTAATCTAAAATATTTGCAGTAGAAACTGCACCACAGAGGTAATATGTTGTGTTTTTGCCATTTCAAAATCTTCTTTTTGCTGAAGGTTTTTCCACATCGCGTGTCGTACCAGCTGCAGTTCTCTATCTGCTCGAGTGACCTCTCGTGGCCCCAGGAGGTCACAAAGCGCTGTCAGTTGCATACATGCATTCGGACAAAGGGATTAGCAGGCTTCCTGCAGAAACGCCGGAGAGACGGACCGGATCGGCGCTGTCTCAGAGTCACTCAGGTGTGACGAGAGTGCTGGATTTTAGATGTTTAACGGAAAAATCACAGAAAGTCCCAAAGAAAGTCTGGCAGCGATTCGTGCAAATAGAAGAGTTTACAGTTTTCAAGCAAAGCAAGAGCCTTACACTGCAAAACCTAAAATCTTACCAAGTCATTTTGGTCTAATTTTAATGCAAATCTCTAAGTACACTTGAAAAAAGACAAAACAAACTTAAAGTAACTTCTCAGCAAGATATAAGAGCTTATTTTAAGTAAGTAATTTTTTTTTTTTTTTAAAGTACTAGCTTCAGTGGAAGATTATTTCCTTTAGAAAATGAGGAAAATGTCTTGCTATACGCAACATAAAGGACTAGAACTACTACTTTTTCATCAGTATTAAGAAATTCCGTCCATCCATTTTCTGGTCTCCAGCTGCGTTCCTGGCGAGAGGCGGGGTCACCTGGACAGGTCGCCAGTCTGTCGCAGGGCAACACAGAAACAAACAGGACAAACAACCATGCACACACACACCTAGGGAGAATTTGGAAAGACCAATCAACCTGACAGTCATGTTTTTGGACTGTGGGAGGAACCCGGAGAACCTGGAGAGAACCCACCATGCACAGGGAGAACATGCTAACTCGGGCTGGGAATCGAACTGCTGCAAGGCAACCAACTGCGCCACTGTGCAGCCCATGTTTTAAATTATTGACTCAAAACAAGCATCTTGCTGATGTTACTTTTACCTTATTTCAATTTACTAAGACATTTGCCCTGGAAACCAGAACAAAATAAGATTTTTTTTGCAGTGAGAAAAACACAAGTTTTGTTCTGAGAAATAATGCTTGAAATTAAAGTTGACTTTTGATCAATATGTAATTCAATAATTCCTTAATATGGATTTTACTATCTACTGACAGACTTTTATCTCATGTTATAAATTAAATAATCTGCCAGTGGAACTAGCAATTGTTTAGCAATATTAAAGGAATTATTTACTAAAAACAGGCTCTTATATTTTGATGAAAAGTTCATAGTAATGACATTTCGTCTTATTTCCAAATGTCTTAGTGATATTTGAACTAGAAATTAAACAAAACTACTTGATAAGATTTTGTGTTTTTGCAGTGTAGTACCCTTTAAATAAGCCAGACCTAACTGACAAGTAACTTTTTGTGAAGATATAGGAGCTTGTTTTAAGTTAATAATTCCTTAATATTGATGAAAAAGTTCTAGTTCTACTGGAGCCGTCACCTAGCAACGGCAGCCACGCCCAGCCGTCACCTAGCAACCCAGTTCTAGTTCCACTGGCAGATTATTCACTTTAAAAAAGACTTTATTCTCATGTATTAGTGAATTAATATACCAGTGGGAGTAGGGCTTTTAAAAAATCAAAATTAAGGAGTTACTGACTTAAATCAAGTTCTTATTTTTTTGCTAGTAATTAGTTGTCTTATTTCCAGTTTACTGATATATTTGAACCAGAAACTAGACCAGTAGTAGTTGGTAAGAGTTTGTGTTTTTGCAGTGCAGCAGATATACGACATCTCAGGCTACCTAAAAATGAGTCAGCTCACAGATATTCTCCCAGCCCCTCAGCCTCTCCTTTTCTCCCCTTCTTTCTTCGCTTTTCCTCTTTTATTGGTTTCATTATTTACTTTAATAGTCTTTGATAGGTACCAAGTATCATTAGTGCCCAACCTCTGTGGCTCCTAACAGCTCTGTAGGCGAGCCAAGTGTTTGTTGTCAGAGTTTTATTGGCTTCCAGGGAGAGGTCTTGTTGTTGTTTAGTGTAATCTTGGCACGCCAGTAACAGGTTTCAATAAAACGGAGCAGCTTTCTGATGCTCTCCTTTCCTTTTTGCATGTGGATTAAATGAAAACCGTTGTGCTTGGGGCTGGAGAGTCTGTTTATTTATGCCTTTCTGTTCCTTTCTGTTGCGCTGCTCTGTTGTTTAAAAAGTGAAAGTCTCCATTCAGTCGGTGTATTCACTTTGTCTTTATTCCTGCTTCAGGCAGGTGGTTGGCGTTAAGCTGCATCACAATGTCTCCTGCTTGACCACACTGCCTCCTTTAGGTCATATTAAGGTACTGCAACTCATCAAACCCAAACTGAAACGTTGGTTACACTGCAAAAACACAAAATCTTACCAAGTGATTTTGGTCTGGTTTCCACTGTAAACAGTTAGTTCACTTAAAATATGACAAAACTATCTTATAAGTAAATTTTCTAAGAGATAAGAGACAATTGTTTTAAGTCAATCATTACTTAATATTAATGGAAAAGTGAGATAATCTACCAGTGGAATTAGTACTTTTTTAACCATATTAAATAATTATTGAATTAAAGCAAAATAGTTTCAGAAAAGTTACTTGTTAGTTAGTTTTGTCTTATTTCAAGTGCACTACACTGCAAAAACACAAAATCTTACCAAGTGATTTTGGTCTAGTTTCTAGTGCAAATATATAACACTTGAGATAAGACTAAACTAATTTATAAAAAACTTTTTTTGTTTTAAGTCAATCATTTCATTCTCATATTAATGAGAAAAGTAGCAGACTTTTCCCTTATGACAGAAAACAATGTCTTACCTTTAGTGAAATAATGGAACTAATGCTTTTTAAATCCAATATTAAATTATTTACTTCAAACATGTTCCTATGTTTTTGAAAGGTAATCTGTAATTTAGTTTTGTCTTATTTCACGTTTGCTATGATATTTGAACTAGAAACTTGATACAAATTCTTGGTAATATTTTGTGTTTTAGCAGTGCAGACTAGTTTCAGGGTACATTATTTATGGAGAGTCTTGATTACATTTTTATTGAGTTAATTGAGGTGTCATTAATTAGTTAATTGTTATTAATCCAAAACAATATATGGACAAAATAAGCAACATTTTCATTTCAAATCCCCTTTTTGTTGCTAAATATTTAACTAAATAGACATACAGACATAAAAGATATATTGTTTTTAATTTGTTATTCAATGTATTCAACCATCAGTTTGGTGAAAAAGGAACTTCTTCAGAAATGTGGATGCTAACGTTAGCATGTCTGTTCCGCTGCTACATGTTAGCATTGAGATGCTACTTTAGGCTAACTCCTTCCAGCGCAACTTAAACTCAGTTTTTCCTGACTATCTGGACACTTTAAACAATGAAACACAAAGAATGATTTATAGCGCACTAATTCAGCAATAAAATCTACGTTTTCCCTACATTTCTCTGCTCTCCTGAAGCAGACACCTGTGTGATTTATGTCTGTAATATCTCCTGTTATACATTTGGCCCCTGAGATTCTACATTCGCTTTGGACTAAACTTGATCTTTCCTAACTAAATTTAGCTGTGTGTAAAATACAAAGTCATTCCAGTGAAGGTAATTATCTAAATTCAGAGCATTTCTATGAATAATATTTCTTTACGAGAACAATCCAGATGTGACAAAAGTTGGAAGTTCGATATTTTGCTCAAATGATTTCTCATTTTTCTTGGCAGAAACGTCTGAACAGCCACCGCATTCCCGGGTTAGAACGTATACTGTTGAAGAAAAAGTAAGTGACCAAAACAGTTCCTGTCTCCCATGTAAAATTAAAAAGCGCTCAGACAAACATTGAACCTCTGCTGGAGCGTGAGCTCACCATGAAGCCTGGCTGACCCCAACGACGGTTCGTGTTTCCTCTCCTGGTTTCTCTGGGGGTTCTCACTTTTTCACTTCCATCAATCATCCCATATTTTCTAACAATTTAATCCCTGTTTCCATGTGCAGAGGTGCAGCAGCAGCAGCTGCATGCAGGGACACCATCCAGTAGATGGTCAGCCACATGTAAACCAAATCAGGCTAGGTTAGCTTAGCTAAAGCTGAAATCTCATTATTGTAGATTTAAAGAAACGAAAGACATGAAACTTTGTACAGACAGTGATATTTTAACTCATAAAGGTATCAGGAAGTGGCAAGCAAACTTCTATTCAGTGTGCAAATTCCAGAGCTATTTTTAGGTTAGCATTTTTGCTAACTTTGCTAACTTTTAACACACTTAGCTTCTATTAATTTGCTAGGTTGTTTTATAAACTTTTCAGTTGAATAAAGTGTGATGTTTGTGTGGAAGTTTTGATTATCAAATGAGAATTTGTTAATTAGTTAGCCGTTTCATCCACTCTTTTCTATACTCTATGAGGTAATTGTATTCTCCCTAAGTATTATTTCCTAGCGGTTACCAAGGCACTTTTTTATGCTAATTCTTGCTCTTCTGTCTTACAGGAGCAAATAATAAAAGAAGAAATACTTTATGGGGTTCTTCTTTTAACCAGCGGTGGGAGCTCTAATCCCATGCATGACGTGCTAATAGCAGAGTTAATTGCTCAGTTAACATTCTGCTAACTTTGAAAACGTTTAGCGCAATTAGCTTCCCCAAAAATAATTTTTGGCAAATAAATTCTAAGGCACTAATTTACTTGGATGTTTTGTAAACTTTCAATTTTAAATCTGTGTTGAAGCTTTGATTATCGACTGCTAATAATTCGTCAATCAGTTAGCCGTTCCATCCACTCTTTTCTATACTTTACAAGCTAACTGTAATCTCTCTAAGATATGATTTCCTAGCAGTTGTTGGTCTAATTCTTGCCCTTATACCTGACAGAACTGGATATGTGATCATTTCATCTGAAGTGCTGATTTATTTGGTTGTTTCGTAAACTAAACAAAGATGTCAATAAAATTTGACATCTGTGTTGGCTCATTCACAGCAGGCTATGCTAGCAGCAGCGTAGCATATCGCAAAGAGGAAGTTAGTATTTTTACAGGTTATGTTTCATGGCAATCCGTCAGAACCTTTTTAATAAAGGTTACGTACTGTAGCTTTAAACTCGCCATATGTTCAGTAAATTTTGTGAAAATCAAAATTTCCTTCAGTCTCAAAACTTTGGCTGAATAAATAGATCAGGAAAAACAGCAGGACATCTTCTTACGATAATTTGATACGACTTTGGTAAAGATTTTGCTTAAAATAGTCAGAACTTTGCATGCACCTGCCAAATAAAGGCTGTATTTAAAGTTGGCACAGATAAACTGTTTTGGTCTCACGCTGTTTGGGCATCAGTGACAGATTTCCTGTCCGATGAGCCGTGTTTAGAGTCCTCCATGTTTACAGCACGTTGCTGTGAAGTGGTGGTGCTTATTGTTGTCTTTGGGTCAGGCGGTTCGGCCGTGTTTAGGAATGTGGTCAACAGAGGTATGTGGACACGTTTTACAGCAACAGTCAGAGGAAACAGATCTTACACCAGGGATGCCCAAGACCTGCAACTTCCCCCAACATACCTGAATGAAACGGTTCGATTCCCTCATTCAGTCACTCAGAGGTCTCACGAGTCATTCATTTGGTTCAGGTGGAGAGAAGAAGCACTTGGAGGTCGGAGGATGACGTTTCTGTAAAGTAGGCACATACGACGGCGATGTAGGGAGAAAAATAATTTTTTTTTTTTTTTTTTAAAAAAGAGTTGCAAAAAGGACCAAAAATCTCAGAAATTTTCCAGAAAAACAATGACTATTCTGAGCTTGAAAAGTTTAAAATTTTAAAGAAAAATACTTTGAAAAGAGGAGTACATTTCTGGCAAAAAAAACTTTTTTTAAAATTTTTTTAAAAACATGGAATGTCTGAATCTGAAAAGTCAAAAAGTTGCTAGAAAAACACTCAAAAAACTTTATTAATCTCAGATTTTTTTTTTATTAGAAAAAAAGGGGAAATTTTCAAAGTTGGATAGTTGCTAAAAAAAAAAAAAAAAAAAAAAAATTAGGAAAAAGTAAATTTCTGCCAAAAATCTCAGAACATTTGAGCTGAATTTCTGAAATTTTCTTTTTTAAAAAAAACCTTCAAAATTTCAGAAATTTAAAAGTAAAAAATTTGCTACAAAAAAATGAGATTTTGAGATTAATCTCAGAAGCTTTTGAGGAAAGAAACAAGAACATTTCTGAGTTTCAAAAGTTTGAAAATTCTTTAGAAAAAAATACATTTTTGAGATTAATCTAAAAAAATATATATTTTCTAGAAAAACCTTGGAAACCTCAGAAAATTCTAAACTTTTTAAATTCTTTTTCTCAAAATAATCTGAGATTATCCCAGAAGGTTTTCCCCTGTTGTGGTTGGAACTGGTTTTGAACCCTGAGTTTGAACTCTCTGCTATCAATCCCACAGCCTTTATATGGCACAAAGCATGTAACTCGTATAAACTAAAGTGACCCATCTGAAAGTGACACATTATAAAAACCTCGTTCTAGAGGAATCTCCTGGAGCCAGATTTTCCCTTTTTTCTTCCCACATCTTAAGCTAAACTCTACCGTCTCTGGAGCTTCAGAAGTTCGGGTAACGTTTGCTTCTGACGCGGCCAAATAAAATCCCCTGATTCTCCGGAGGTTATCTGAAATAATGTTTTCACCGTTTCACCCAGTTCGTCTTGCTGACGCGACACTGAGAGGCCTAATTCCTGAGCGACAACATATTTTGGTTACATGGAGTGAAATGAGACAGAAAATGTGTCTTTTTGTGCCAGTCAGCATTAATCAGAGTCGTTTCCAAGTGAAAACAAAACTCCCACACTTAAAAAAATGCAGTTTTGGAGATTTTTTTGGACCAATCTTTGCTAACAGCTGTGCCATGTAGCGCAGCAGCCCATCACTGACACGGCCTTTGTTCTTTTTGACATTATTGAGGATGAGAAAATCCCTGGAAATGCTCACTTTAAAAAAAACGAAGTTAAATTCCAGTTCAACTGGAATAAAGGTTTCCTGTTCCCACTTATTGGAGACGGCCCTGAAAGCTGCAGGTCATAATCTCGGACAATACGTGAGCAAAATAAGTAATTTGTTATGATCTGAATTATTTCCAGTTCGATAACTCAAGAAAGCATAATTTGCGCCGTCACCTCTTGACTTTAAAATAGGTGCTGGAAACACACACAATCAGCCTTTCTGCCTCCTAGCAGGGGACTTGGACTCAAACCGACCTCTGGGGTTTACGAAGTTAAACACGGTTGGGAACCGTTGGCTTTCATGACAATATAATCATTGTCACATGGCTGCAGCCTCTCGAAGATGTCCAAAGGTTATCCGTGATTCACTCGGATAATAAGCCTCATCGTTTAGCCTGTCAGCCGCTCTGCTTTGAGGCCCGCAGGAAACCGAACCAGCTACAACGGAAGAACCGACTGACACAATCAGAACCAACAACCAACCGTTTAGACGTGAAAACTTTTCAAATTTCACCAACTTTAAAGGCAGAACTGCTTCTAAAACCCAATTTTAAGTGTTAAATTGGAAAGTAAAAATTAGTTTTTAGGTCACATTTGATATATACACTGCAAGAAATGTAATTTTACCAAGTATTTTTGGTCTATTTTCCAGTGAAAATGTCTTAGTAAATTTGAAATAATACAAAACTAATTTCCCAGTCCATTACTTTAAGTAACTAATTCCTTAATACTGATATAAAAAAAAGTGGCCTTTTCCCCATGTTTTAAGTTAATTTATCAGCCAAAGGAAGTAGCACTTTTTCATCAAAACTAAGGAACTTTAAAGAAATCTCTACATATTGCAGGAAAATTAGCAGCTACTTATGAAGCAGCAGAACTCCTTGGATCAATGGGACACTCAAACCCCCCACCACGATAAGGAGGCAAAACATGGAGGGACGTGTAAATGTGTGCATGTGTATGTCCACTAAGTGACCTATACATTATGTAAGAAAGGGAGGAAAATGAGATAAGAATAAGAAATGTTTTTTAACATGAGGAAATGAGCAGAATGTGGTGGTAAACATAATCTGGCTTTTGGTCAGTTTGCAAGCGCCTGCACTTCTGAGGTGAAATGTTTTTTTTATTTTTATTTTTTTTAGTTTTTCAGGCTCTAGTGGCCGTTACCTAGCAGTGGTTGAACAGGAAATTGGGAGGAGAGAGGAGCGAGTGACATGCAGCAGATTCTCCAGGACTGGGAACTGAACCCAGACTGACAAACAAAACTTATAAGTAACATCCAAAACTAAACATAATTTGCTGTCTTATTGTAAAACTGGTTAAAAAATGACTGGATTAGGCATTTCTTAGCCCGTTTGTCGTCTCTTTCATACAAGCAGAAAGCACATAAACTCAACAACACAAAAATTTTACACTTATTACAAAGTTTTTATCTAAGAATTGATTTTTTTCCTGTAATAGATATGATTCTGATTAAGTTCTCTAGTTCTAGTACTTTCATTGATTGTTTTTATTTTTTTCCCCTTTTCTACATGGTTTTCATGTTAAATTGAACTTTTTGTTAAGTTTATCTTGAATCTGTTATTCTAAATAAAGACTAACAGAAAGATCACACAGTAACTTATTTTTTGATAAAACCTGTTTTAACAAACCAGGTATAACAACTTTGGGTTTCTTCACGGTCCGGAGTATTAAATTATGATTACAATTATCATCTAATATGATGTAGATTTAATTATGGAACCTGAAAAAGTCCAAACGTGTTAAATCAGCTTTTTATGTTTGGTATAAAAACAAAAACAGGATTTATCAAAGACAAAAAGGTAAATGGACTGAACTTGCTAGTCATGTTGACACTACAGTCACATTTACTCACACACACATTTACATACATGCAGGTTGGTGGGCAACTTGCCACTAAGTGCCCTGCCCAGGGGCACGTCAACATGTGGCTGAGGAAGCTGAAATCCAACTTACAACCTTCTGGTCACAAGACGACCATCTACCCACCGAGCCACAGTCGCCCTAAAGAAGCCACTGCATGATCCTTTTGCTAATCTTCTCTAAAATACAAATTTAAACAGAATAATGAGCTGTAATTCAGTGCAATTTAATATAACAAGCGAATAGAAAAGGATAAACTAAAGAACAAACCATAACAGCACAAGTACAGTGATGAAAATAAACAGAAATAATTCCTACTAAAAGAAGAAATTGTAATTCTTGAATCAACACGTTGGTGTAAAAACTGAGCTGAGTGTTGCAGCAATGAGCCTCTAAAACCAGCGGAGGGAAAATGTGTCACGTTCGGCTGAAT